>JAQIXQ010001487.1:0-14373 GCA_034700485.1 Pseudosinella alba | reverse complement strand
AAGGTCAATTTTTTTACAATTTGTTATTCCCTTCTCTAGATTAGGCGGAATTTCCGCCTGGCCCCCATCTAGTATTGCATAACTGAATCTAAAATTGCAAACATTGGTAATGAATCATTATCATTGATGTGCTGATCATCATTACTACTGATGATCAGCACAGCCGACCATTCCTTATCATTTTTATTGGTCAGCATGATTCTCAGGAATTATGTGATTGATATGTCACATTATTACAAAAAATCTTAAATATTATTTCGGGAATTGGACATTAAAAGATTAGAGATTAAATATAAAAATGGAAGCAACCATATTTCAACCACCTTACAAGTGTACTATTACGAGGAAATCGTAATGCAGACAAAATATTAAGTCGATAAACTCAAAGTATTAGTTTCGATTAGTTAGAATTTGAGGTATAATGACTCGTAATTTATTTTTGGAGCACCGACTCCGAGCAAGCTAGATATTTAAGCCGAGACACTATAGCTATATGCTATAGCTTTACTATGGGGCATTCTGAGTTGATACAGCTGTTGGGACATACATGACAAATTTCCTTGTGTTTTGTTTATCAATCATGGGAAGTCGGATGATTTCTTCACTATGTTGTCACACCTTCCTAATAAAAGTGTGGTATACCAACTAAAAGATGACGTTCAGCCAATGTTGCATTTCACCATATCATCGCTGATACTGATGGGATGACGAATGGTTGGTACATGATATCAGTCTCACGTATTAACGGTGCTAACAAAATGGTAACTGAATTGTTTGTCATCTTGAAAGATGATGAACATCTTGTCAGCCGATTCGTGAGTAATCATAATGGATCCACGTCGTTATCTAAGTAAATATATATTGATATAAGGTTCGCAAGATTTAATATTATGAAATATTGAATGAATTTAACGATAGTAAGATAACGAAGAAGATAACGATAAGAAGCTTCCATTGCATGAATTTTGCAATATGTGGCTGAGCCAGATATCATAGTTCACTCATGATTTTATTTTATTCACATGTGCGTAAGCTCTTATCCATCCAACTATTCAAGGATACTGGAAGTGGAACGAGTACTGCCCATATTATTGTCCTGGGACCTGTATACATTTACAAGTAGCCACATGTAAGATTTACAAGTCGTAAATTACGACGATCTGCGACCTTGAATATAGGCTATAAAATCCTACGTTCTAGGAAAACTAAGAATGCAACTCTGAATGAATTATAACCCATCAGATCAAATTGAGCTTGGGAATTAATGGGAATGCATCCTCTTCCAGATACAAGACTTTTTTTATCTTTAATTGCTTTTAAAACCTCTAGCAATGGCTCCGGTTCTTGGAATAAATTGAAAATCTACAGGATAAAAGGACATAGCCACAGGGAGAGAATTGATAAGGGAAGGAATAGGAATAGATTCAAAAATATTAGAAGAAGAAATTGATTATTGCAACAATGTAGAAAGCTGAAGGCTTTTTCGCTGAATCTTCTTGCTTTAATCAAACGGCTGTCTTTCGTAAAAGAGAAGAGAAAAGAAACTGGTAACGGGAGCATGGATCTAGGACACCTTGAACTTCCAACCGTCCAAACAAGGTGTGGAAACTTGAGAGAACTCACTAAAAAGTCGTTTTCATTTCAATATCATAATGTTCAATTGACATATTGCTATAGTTATTCGACATCATCTCATCGAATAAAATAATCAGGCCTCAATGATTTCTATCTTCCCTCAACGAATACAACCCGTTTGATTCATGTAAGTTACAAATAAACGATCCCAAACCGTAAAATTAAGTTACTCCTGATTGGTTGGGCTGTCAGTTTAGCAAAGTTTAAATAGAGTGAAAGATAAAACAAAATTATTTATACTAGAAGTAAATGATATGTCAATTTAAAAGAAATACTTTCGATTATATTATTTGACGAGTATATAACGTAACAAATGTCTCGCAATGCCAAATTACGTCTATTGCATCTTGCTAAAACAATAGAAATATTGTAAACGAGACTGAAAGCGAAAATTAAGTAATTGAATGCATCATGATAATGATTAATCAATCATATAATGCCACATGTCATTCACTGATATCCATCCCACAGGTTCCAGTTCTGGCCGGGATCATAATTGAATAGGTATTAATCACATATAAAAGGGGATGCTCCACAGAAACATGAGTATCAGTTTTTAAAAAATTTTCAGTGGGACCATGAACGTTAAAGCCTTTCTCCTGCTTGGGACAGCTCTCGTGGCATTTGCCCACGCAAGTCCCTACGTTGATCCTGGATCCGGACTTAGACGGTATATCAACTACATCGGATCCAATCAAGGTCATGTCAATGTTAATGTCAACAATGGAACCAGTTTATACTTGCTAAGTGAGGCTATGGTAAGCTGAAGGAAATCTATGTGAAATTAACTTGTAATATATACCGGCTTTAATAACCGCTAATCTAATATTTGTAACGCCTGAAGCTCAGATGGACGGATGCTCAAGACATGTGCAAAAATGCTCTGGGTGATCAAGCCTCCCTCTTAGAACTGGACTCTGTAGAAGAAGGAGAATACGTATCCCAGCTTTTGCGAAAAGGACATAGTGTGGTAAGGACGTCCTGGATCGAAGCTGGGCCTCCCCAGTCGAAGAAACAGCATAATATAGCTGCTGGCTTACCTAAGACCCTAATAGTTATGGGTGACGATGGTCGTTGGTTATTTGAGTCGAGAGAAGAGTTGGAACCCCATCCATTCATATGCGAGGTAGGAAACTGAGAATTACCATATTTAGTCTTGTCCCATTATCGATAATCACTCAATTAATATCTGGACTCATATTTTTCTTTGAAAAAGTTTCCATTGGACCGCACTGGCGACCCGGTTCCCTGCTCCATCAGCAACGAACTAATCATGAGTCTGGATTCATCCCGCATTCCGGCGGCGGAATATAACCTGGTCAAGCAAGAATATCTTCTCCCGTTGGCAACCCAATGGAACCAATGGGGTGACACCAAATTGTCGCTTAATGTATTCGCGACGGATGTCCTCATTCACATCAACCTTGACAGGAAGTATGACGACAGGGAACTGAGCAACCTAATCATAAACGCACCTAAACTGGAGGGAGCCACAAATACGCATTTGGCGCTGAACCAAGTCCTCAATCAATTTGACTTCCAGGAGAAGTTCGTTCAGCGCAACCTGGTTGTGTTGACCACCGGTCAATCTACATCACCAGAACTGACAAAAACCGCCGCCAAAATGGTGAACGAACATAAGCCAGTGATAAACGTGTACTCTGTGGGCCTTGGCCCCAATGTCGGGTATGATGAACTGCTCGCAATCGCCGGAGGAAATGAAAGGAGAGTATTTCAGGCACATAATTTCCAGGAATTGAAAAATCTACTGAAGCCCTTGTCCATCATGATGTCTTGTGTGGACAAAGGGGATAACTAATTATATTTATTAATAATAATTTGGAAGCAAGTATATAATTAAAGCAATTAAAATTTAAACAAGTGCTCCCCTGTCAATTTTGTCCCCACTTAAATATTTTATGTCATGACATTTCATCACACTTTAATCAAAGTACTATTCTTAGCAAACCCGTAATAATTACAGAGTATCGTCATTTCACTCCTTGTATGAGTCAAGTCCACAATTGAACGATTCCAGGAATATATTCCCCATAATGGTTTTCCGCTTGGTTTTTTACACAAGCGGTGCTGGAGTCGGCAATTACAAAAGGATGTCAACTAGAGTGGCATTTTAACTCAACAAAAATAATCTCAAGTACATTTTAATTGGCTACGCTAGTCAGGGCGGAAACTAATTGATTGATGAATGGCTAAAGATTGCTTCATGTAACATAAGCTAATTACGAGATCGTATATTAGATCAGGGCATTACTGTTTTATAAGTATTGTTGTAATCTCTCATCCTATCATCCTTCCCAAGTATATAAGAGGGAGCGGTTTGGCTCGTGTAAATCATTCTAACTGTAATTTCAAGGACAACAAAACATAAGTCATGAAAACTGCTACAACTACCCTTCTGCTTGGGTTGACCCTAGTGGTCATTGCCCATGCCAAACAATCCATATATCCGGGGAGGTACTCCGTGGGGGACAAGGTTGAAAATGGTTAGGTTGAAATTTACACTATTGTTGGGGGAACTCGCTACCATATTTATATTTAACTAATGTACATTATCATCTTTAACTATTATTAATAATCTCGAATGTATAGTTTTTACCTACATCGGCTCAAGCCAAGGACGGCCCAATACCAATGCCAATGGGGTTAAGCAAGACAGTATCTACTTCATCAGTGAAGCTATGGTAAAATATCGACTTAAAAGAATTTATTTTTTGATCAAGAACGCAGGCGGAAAATTTTAATTTGATATTTTTAGATTGCCTGGAAGGATGCTCAGGAGATGTGCATCAACGTGCTTGGAAATGAAGCATCCCTCCTAAGTTTGGAAGAGCCGGAAGAGCATGAGTACATCACCCATCTACTCGCGAACGGGAGTAGCCCAGTGAGAACCGTCTGGACGGAGGGGAAGTATTGGCCCCAACCCGACACATTTCGCTGGGCTCGGGGGCACGAGGTTGATGACACATTTCCTTGGGGGACGGACCAGCCTTCCGAGCGACTGGCGTCATCAAGAATCCTCATGGTTAAGGGTGATAATGGTAACTGGACTTATGAGTCCAGGAATGAGACTGAGCAACACCCATTCATATGCGAGGTAACATAGTTGCTTCCTGACTAATTAATGCAAATATTGCCTTGCTCTGCAACTCAATAAGTAATTCATGTTCAATATTAATGTAGTTCATAGCTGGATCCGCTTCTGAGCCCGTTCCCTGCTTCATCACCAATGACCTCATCCTGAGCTTAGACTCCTCCGGAAGTGTTTCAGCATCAGATTATGAACAGGCCAAGAGAGACTTCGTCCTGGAGCTCGCAACCCAATGGAATCAATGGGAGGACACGAAAATTTCCCTCCAAATATTTGCCACGACTGTGCTCATCCACTTCAACCTGGGACAAAAGTATGGGGACAGGGATCTTGCAACTAGGATTTTGAATGCCCCGAAAATTGATTCCGGAACGCACACCCATTTGGCTCTGGACGACGCCCTCAAAAACTTTGATAATTATAATAGGTTTGTCCAGAGGAATCTGGTGGTATTGACTGATGGCCAGTCTAATATGCCGGACCTGACCATTGCAGCCGCTAAAAAGGTGAATGAGCATGAGCCAAAAATTAACGTCTATTCGGTGGGAATCGGCCAAGGGGTCGTGGACGATGAGCTGCTCACCATCGCGGGAGGGAATAAACGACACGTGTTCTCTGCGGCCAATTTCCAGGAATTGAAAAATCTGCTGAAGCCCATGTCCCTGATTATGTGCGAGGAAGAATAGTTGATGAACTATAAATACATTGAGTTGAGTAAAAATAAATCGTAAAATGAGTCATAAATGGCATGGTCGATTATCAATTTATTTTGACAATGTAATGCATAATGGTTAATTGACAATGTCATCATGAAACACATTCCAAAGTCCAGATAAGTGTCTGGGGCATGAGAATTGGCTCGGTCCAGATATAAGCGCTTCGTTTATTATTCACTGGGGGCTGTTGGGGCTCCGAAACTAGATAACCTTGCAATGTCTCATGATACAGTTGCACATTACTCCCAGCCCCTAAGGTCACTTTCCAGTTGAATGGCGTTTCAGCTTTCCTAAGACTCACATGCTTCCTGTAAGCACCTCCATCAGCACCTGTTGTATGCCCATCAAAATAGCTTGTCTCACAATACCCCTTGTTAATTATATTGAACATGAGATGATCCTCGAAGACTTGTGGGACCAACTGGAATTGAGGGTTGCTGGGGACAGCCGTCCCGACGAGGGTGAAGACCTTCCGGTTATCTGCATCGTGAATTTCTGTATCGGCGTAAAGGTACTCATTCTTGTCCAGGTTTTTGAGCAAGCACTCCCGGTGCCACAGCAAATGTTGCAGGTTCAGAGGTAATGACTGCTTCAGCAGGAGAAACTTATCATAGGCCATGTCTGCGGGATCCGGGCCATTCAAGTTTAACATGCTTTCCTTGATATTGTGTACGACAACCATTTTGAAGTCATCTTGGGTGACCAGCTCTATCATCTTTGCCAGTCCAGTGTATTTATGCTTATTCCACCGGAGGGATTGGATGAACTTCATGACCTTTACGAAGTGGGACCCATCCGCAGTATAAGTGATGGCAATAAGTTGAGGGAGGAGCTCGTCAAATATGTCGCCAATCATGTGGAGCCCGGAAGGACTTCCAAAGTCTATCACCGACTCAAACTCTTCATTTTGGATGTTGATCGCCCATATCTTTAGCACGTTTTCGGTGTAAATTTCAACCCTGACTTTCATAGCGACCAGTTCGGGAGGGGGAGGGGATGGGTTGTTGGGATCTGCCAAGTCATTCTCTAATAGCTTTCTTAAGACGATTATTCCACCTGATAGTAGGTCGCCCTCATTGTCCTCCATCAAGGTCATCCATCTCTGGTAGACTTGGAGACGCAAGGGTAAACTGTGCAAAATTAGGCTGAAGGAGGTCAACCCCTCAAAATATTGGTCACCGTAGATCCCCTCCGTGATGGGGTGGATGATTGATTTGTTGTTAATGTCATAATAAAGGAGCTCAGCCTCTCCCAGGTTTGGTGGGAGGAGGAGCGCCGTTACCCGTTTTGTTCGCTCTTCAATCAGTTGCTGCTTCAACTCCTCAATTTCCATAAGCAGTGACGCAGTAAAGTTACCTAGAACCATAACAAAGTGATTAAAATTATGAGTATCCCATCTCATTACAAAATGCATATAAGTGCGTTCTTGATATTGCACGTGTCAAGGGCAAATTGAGCAATTCTCAGAATAGATGAAGGATATGTCCACTTCACAGCAAAATCATATTCTATTCCCTTTGTCCTCCAGAACATTTAAGATAAGCTACGTAACCTACATGTCAATTACAGACGGCTTTATAATAAAAAGTGGACTTGACTTACTAGAGAGATGCGACTGCTCGTCTGATGACATTGGCGAGACATATCCTGAGTAAGCAGAGTGGACCCAGAAGAGAAAAATAAAAACCATTAAGGTTACCGCTGATGACATGTTGATTAGTTGGGAATGTGATGATTTGTGACAGCTGGATGTTACTGAATTCGTGTTGGATATATTATATTGACACCGTTGTAAGAAGGAGTGAAATGATTCAGGTATGAACAATAACATGCGCATTTATATATTTTATTGACCATGTATGATTAATGAAATGATATAGCCATGCCCCATAACAATATGAAGGTTGAAGGTTGAGATCATGTCCTTATCAAGTAAATAACAAAAAGCTGAATATTTGAACAGGAATAAAATGTCCGCAGCAGTAATTGTTCCCAGTGGGAACTTCCCATGGTTGGGTTCGGTCTCTGATTATTCCCAGATAATGACAGATTTGTTTTCCTCGACCGGTAATGGAAGATCGGTGTCATCCTCAGGATTGTTCAAATATGCCAAATGTGATTGATTGAAATTGAAAATGGATAATCATGTGCAATTGTATTATGATGATGACTATTTTTGAATGATCAAGGTAATACTATGCAAAGCATGACTCGATAATTTCAAGGATTTTTATTTGTGACATACAAATTCAATTTACCTAATACATGATTAGCTGTAAGCTTAACAACAACGCGATCATTACACACATTATATGACTAATTAAAATTATACTTCCTCCCGAAATGCACATCTTATTACTACTCTTGGAATCGTCCTTGAAGCCCGGCCTACATGAACACTGCCGATTGACGCAATAGGTGGGTCCATAGATAGCGACCTCGCATTCTTCATCCCTGCTGCAGACATCCCCCAAACTCTTGTTATCCCAGCAGGTCTCATTCACCACTAGGGTATCTGGCAAGCACCTGCAATGACTGTCCATAGGATCGCAGAATGAGTAGTTGCTGGCGCCCAAGTAGCATTGCTCGTGGGCGGTGCAATGTGACCCCAGGGGTGTTTGGAGGTAGCACCGTCCATTATAGTCGGATGCCCGGCGGGTGCAATCGCATCGGCCGGAATGACATTCCGTTAGGTTCCCAAGGTGATGCGTACACTGGATGTTTTCATTACAGGGGTGGAATAGAACATTGACAATCTGGGAAAGGTAAAAAATGGAATGATGATGATGATGCATGGTATTTTTTTGAATCTTAATTATTAATTAGTCTTGGCCTTACCTCAAGGCAACTGCTAATGGAAATAGCGGAAGCAACATAGCCATCCGAGCATATACATCGTGTGTCGCCAGTATTTTCCCAATCTGGGGGTGCGCATATACTATTTTCAGGTCTGCACTGGGCGGCCACCTCGCAGGTTTGGTTAAGTTGGTCCCGGATAGGGAGGCACCTTCTCCTATCGGTACTTACGACGTCGATAGCGTAATCGCAATGGCAAGCCATTCTCAAGCCATCCTCCACTTGACAAGTGGTTCGGGGTATGGTGGTACACTGGAAAGCATTCTCCCCACAGGGGTCGCCGATAAACTGTGCCATGGCGAAGCATATCTGCATACCTTCGGGGGAAGCGTAACCCGGGCTGCATTGGCATGTGGAGCCACCCACAGGATTTGGGAGGCAGCGTGCCGAGTGTGGGATATGGCTGCATTGGACATCTTCAGTGCATTCTTCACCGAATCCGGACATGGGCAGGCATTTGGTGTTATTTTGGGAGGGGATGTGGCTCGCTTCACATGTGCAAATGTGGGTCCGTGGGTCGCAATTACTGGAGCCCAGGTTTTCTCGACACTGCTCGCGAACCTCACAGTTTTCGCCCACGTATGTAGCTTTCTTGTAGCAGGTATTCCTTGGGGGGACGTGAAGGGCTTCGTCAGTGCATCCGCATGTCCTTCTGATGCCTACATCAACCATACAATCACTGTAGTTTCCGGGGACACCAAATTGGCACTGTCTGGGTTCCACACATGTTCCCCCAATGATGTCGATAATTTCTAGACAAGTTGTCAAATCCAAGCTGGGGACGAAGCTGACAGCGCACATGCATCGGGACAAGAGGTCATCGCAGACTCCGTTTTCGGGACACTGGTTGGCATCCTCGCAGGGGTCGTCGATATTACCGGGACCTAACAAGCAGGTTGTCTTATCTGAGCTTTCCACGGATCCTGGGAGGCAGACACAAATGTTGCCCTCACATGAGCTCCAGTTTCCCAAGTTGATTGTACATTGTTCCACCCTATCACATTGGTCACCCACCTCCAAAGCCTTTTTATGACAGATGCTGTCCCCGGGTAACTCGATGGCTTCATGGGTACATGCACACCTCCTTTTCATATCGGATGATGGGTCTTCGACGCAGTTGCTGTACTGTCCGGGGGCGCCAAGCTGACATTGTTGAGGTTCCTCACATTCGCCCCCAATTAAGTGAACCAAATGGAGACATCTTTTCACCTCCCTGTCCGGTACTCCATCCTCCCGACATTCACACACCTCACTGGTCTCCCCACATTTTCCCAGATGGCCCAAGGTCGCTTCACATTGGACATCGTGGAAGCAAATCCCATCCCCCAAACCCAGTTTTGGCAGGCATTTATTCTCCTCAGGTATACGCACCGCTATTGAATCTTTGCATTGGCAAATGTCCTCGAAGCACCAACTAAGCGGTCCTGGTTTGCCCCCTCGACACTGCCGAATGTCTTCGCAGGGTCCTCCCAACTCATTCGTGAACTTCAAGCAGTGGGTGCCATTCAACCTGGGGACGGACTGAGATTCGTCACAACCGCATTTCTTTTCTCCTACTCCAATTGTCGGCCGGCAAAGGGCATCATCCCCCAGATTGGGTGTGCATTGACCCCCACCTTTACACTCGTCTCCGATGAGTTCCGCCACCAAAACACATTCCTCCGCTTCCGGTACCTTCACTGCTTGGGGGGTGAGGCATTGGCACTTCCCATTAATGCAGCCACTCAACCCATTCAGTTTCCCTTGGGTGCATTGGTGGTCTTCAACGCACTCATCATCAACCTCATGCATTATTTCGAGGCAGTCGAACAGTGACCTTGATGGGACGTAACCGCCACGACAGCGACAAATTCCCAGTTCACATTCGGAATCAGGATCCCCAACGCAGTCTGTGGCGTCCCCGCAGGGGCCTCCGATCAATGAAGCGGCTACGACGGGAGGTCCTTCAGTTTCATTTGTGGAATTGTCTACTTCCGCCCTCCCAACATGAGCTGACAGAGTAAGTAATAGAATGTAGAAAACTTTCATTGTTCAAATTGGGAAATTGCTCGCTAATATTTTTTTAAACGTCAATTTGTCTGTTTAAAAAAACAACTAATCGTTTCTGAATGTGACTTGTTTTAAATTCAAGATTTTATCCCAACAGAAGAGAATGATTTGATGTAAAACAGCGCATTATCTTTTATACAAGAGGAAAATTGGTTATCGACACGAGCATTGATCATCGTTGGCGATTGACAAGGTTTTTGTTGTGATGATAAAATGCCACCGGTTGGTCTCATCTTAAATCAACAACAACAACCTTGATCGATAATCGATGCCGGTATTAACTGCATGCAATTTGTAATGTTATGGGAATTGTTTTTATTACTTATTATTACTCATTCATTCGTTGTAGTAATGTATTAATTTGATATTTGTGTTTTATTTATTCATCAATCATGAGTTATGAAATTATAATTATCACATTCATACATGCGTAAATTCGATTTTGGGGGAATGATGACGGGTTTCCTGCTCGGGAACACTTTTTTCAATGGGTGAATGAATCGAGAGACCGAGGCATATAAAATTAAATTAGTTAATTTATATGTTAACATGACTTTGGCTGTTTATCTTAATGACGTCAATATGTCCATCCGGTTCTATCTGCATCTTGTTATGACAAATAAATTAGGACTCTTCCAATGAACTTGTTTTTAAACTATCAATCAATTGGATAAGAGCAAAGTAATGTAGATACATGCAAGTTCGTATGCCCCAACCCAACATTTGGGACGGAGAAACACCCAATTGCAAATCAGATCGGTGACATATATTTTGATCCGCTTGGTGACCGCACCACATTTGATATGACACAAGGCAATAGCTGACACACGCAGTGGACGATTGTTCCACTGTTCGGTCAAGAGGGGTCGGGGAATGCAATTCAAAATTAAAAATTTCAAATGTTTAATCAGCGACAAAAAATACTTTTTTTATCAGCCCAACTAATAAATAAGCAGATGCGCAAGATTTAGCAAAATGAAACAAAAGTTTAGCTGCTTTTGGCAAACTAATTTAATTTTTATGTATTTTCTTAGTTGTAACATATAATACAGTTTGTATAGCTTTTAGCAATATTTTATAGTTTGCTTAAAATATGCCTTGTGTGCTCGAAATAGAAAATTATGCCATTTAGACTTAGTTTGAAAGCTTAATATCACTCGGTTTGGTTCAAAATACATATCCTGCTTTCGGTCTGACCAGGAGCAGTTAAATACACAGACAATGTTTTTTAACTCTGATTAAGTTTTTCTCTTGGCTTGGCAATAAGTAATTGTATCTAGGCTAATCACAATCAGTTTGATTTATCGTCATTTATAACTAATCGTAAATGGCCTGATATCCATATATCAATTACTATATAAGGCTAGATATTTTTAAAACTTTTTACTCCTCTATTTGTATTTTATATGAGCTTGTTGAATACTCGAGTTTCTATGAAAATTCTCTGACAAATTGTAATTTGCAAACAATATTTTTTTTCTTTTAAAGTGTTTGTACCCATACATCAATTCAAAATTGGGCGTGCATTTGGCAAGAGGTTATCAAATTAAGAAACAGAGGAGAATGTTAGAAAAGCAATGACAGGGGCGCTCAAAAAGTTCCAGAGCCGCAACTGATTGACATGAACATGGTTAGTTGAAGGGATTTAGGTTTTTTATGTAATTTCAGAGTATTTATTTTGTAAGACAGCATTCCGACAAAAACGCATTTTAACTCCCCAAATTAGTCTCATGCATATTGCTCTAATTAGGATCCGTCATGGGATATGAATGATAATTTTAGGTTAGACTTTAATACTCGGCTGGAAATGGTTATATGAATCTGTGCAACACAAGCACAGTTCTTATCTATTAATATAATATAGGTATGAGTGCACTGTCCAAGTTGCTGATAAGCACCAAGCCTTATATCATGCCAGTTATATACCAAAAACGTTACTTGTTCCCTGGTTCATTCCCCTGGCTTGGGATCAGAATTGCTATATAGTAGAGAAATAGTATCATTGACAAGTTTACCATTCCCAATGCCACACTCGACTTACAACATTGCCAACCCAATTTTGTCAAGATGCAGCTATCAAGTTTTGTTTGTCTTTGTGTACTAGTATCCGTGGGGGTCACCAACGGCTTCCAGATTCAAATCTACAGGCATCTTAATTACAAGGGTTGGGAAATTAAAATAATTTATTATTTATAAACGAAAGGAAATGTTCCTATTTTAATTTGATATTTTATCACGTTGCCCCTATCCAGGCCTAATCTACGAGAATGAAGCAGCCGATAAAGGCTGCCACAACGTGAAGCCCTACGCCCGGGGTATAGCTGGGAGCGTCAGGCTGAACAAATGTGTCATCACCTATGAGTCCCTGGATTGTCAAGGATTCAGTCAGCGGTTGGAACCCAACACGGATAACCTGGGCAACCTGATGAAACCAATCTTCTCCTATTCCGCCTGTAACTCGACGTATGGAGGGGATACCATTCTGGTCAACTTTTATAAGAATAACGAATTGCGTATGTAACTAAATAAACAATTTAGCACAAAATAAGGTCAAATGTCAATATTGTCTTTAAAAATAATGCAAGGTTATATGCGATTTCAGTTGCGGAATACCAAAATATCTGCGGCTGTCAAGACCTTCCCTCTGAGGTTTCTTCTAATGCTCTGTCCCTACTTAATCATGGAAACTGCGTCAAGATCTACCAGACGGACTCCTGTGGGGGTAAATCTAGCGAGATCGTCGGGGGAGTTAATGAGGACTCCAGAGACCTGACAAGATTTGACTACTTCCCTCGCTCAATCAGCGCTTGTGGGTCAAGGCCGAGTTGTGTAAAGTAAGCAATACTATTATTTTTTCTCATGTCACAAATAATTGTCTAAAACTTTAATTGGAAATTAACTACCCAACTTACTTTCAGACTAAACTCACAAGTATATAAATTTGTCCTCCTCCCGGACGAGAACATCGGGGAAGATGACATGAAGCAAGTTGAGCTTGCAGCCAAGACCACCTTCTATAACAACGGGAGCGCCACCGTAACCCAGCAGTACATGGCTTCCAAGACACTCAAAGAGGTATACAGTATCACCCGGAGCAAGACAGTCACAAAGATGGAGACCAGCACAGTGGAGAAAACTGTGGAGGCTGAGGTCAAGGTCGGGTTTTGGTTCCTCAGCGCCTCCGTGAAGACCTCATTGACCGAGGCCTACACCATGACCAATACTGAGGAGAACAAGGAGGAGGAGACATTCACGAAGGAGGAGGAAAAGACATTTGCGGTGACCCAGACGATCCAAATCCCACCCTGTGCTCAATATCAGGTCTCCTCCATGGTGAGCATCATTGAGAACCTTCCGGTTCAATATGAGGTCTATACTAAAATTACCGGGAGCTCAAGTGGGCTGAGGATGACGTCCGAGCAGATTCAAGCCCAGGTAACTGACATGATCTATGTAGGGGATCATGATGAGTTTACTGCCATCTACAAGTCAGAGCATATGCTTCTCGCCAATGTGGGGGTGGACACGTGGATCACAGGGGAGGGGACGGATATTGAGGGATGCGTCATTCGGAGGGATTAATCATAGTAATATGTAAATACACATTGGTTGCAATTTTACATGATGTAATTTAAAAGAATTCCCAAATAACACTTTGTTCAATGACGGAATACATTAAAATATATGCAGGCTTAATTAAAATTAATAATTGTGTTCATAATTCTTGCATCTTTATTTTCGAAATAATTTAATAAATATATTAACATAATATAATACAAAAAATAGCAGAAATAGTATGCATTGGCTATTTGATCAGATGCATGAACTAGGTTTTACGAGCATTATTGCGCTGTTGAATAACGTGGACTTTAAGTCGGGGCAACATGCTCATGCATTTTTAAGGTGACCTTATTGCATAACTGAACAACTGTCTTCAACTACTCAACATCAAAGTCCGAGCGGATATGATTGGACAATTAATTGAGTAATTGAGTAGTCATGTTATCC
>JAQIXQ010001486.1:0-14383 GCA_034700485.1 Pseudosinella alba | reverse complement strand
GATGTCCAGAAGTAGGTCAAAGGTCAAAGTAAAGATTTCGCCATACAGAAATGTACGGACTTTCACGGAGCAAAGTTACTAAATCGATTCGTTTATTAATATTAAATTATGTCCATTTTCGTATCCTCTCAGCATCTGCTCACCCGGAAATTAAATATGCTGCTGATGGATATATTCATTAGTATTAGTTCTATCGGATATAGATTACGCTCTATTGGTTGACATAGCATCCAGGTTAATTTCTTACATCCACTTCATGTTTTCATTTGCGTAATGTGGGCTGAAGGCGTAAACCATATTCATGGCCGGCGTCGGTATCCCATAATGTCGTTATTACAATACAATCATATAAACGCAATCGATAATGTATAAACATGTTATGTGAATATAACACACTTTCACGTGACTATAATTTACTATCCCACCCTCTTCTAAAAAATACTGCAGTGTTTTTTAGGTGATGCTCATCATCTCTGGATGCTTGATTTGGTACATATTTGCGAATTCAGAATTAAAGCTATTAGCTAAGCTAATAAAAATATATACCGAATTTTAATCACACGTCTTCTGTTCTTCCTGCTGTTTGAAGTGTGCAGTATTCAAATTCATTGCTTCCAACAAATTACACGATCAACATTAATATTTTTCTACCGAGCCCACATTTTTCATGCTGGATTAAAACTGAACATTTTTTTTTCATTTAAAAACTATTGACTTACTATCCAGCGTTAAGCACAACACATATTACATTTGTATGCATACCTATGCTTTGTATTTATATTTAACCGGCAACAGTATGTTTAATACTTAACATCAGCTTAATACATTTTTTTTTAAATTTGGACGATCTCGATCTCACAGACAGGCATATTGAAACAATTTGTCTCATGATGCCCAGCACCAGAAGAACACTTATCTTAATTAAAATATTTTCTAAAAAGCTTCAAAGCTAAATATTAAAGTACTATTACCTGTTCCTCCTTACATACCTTTTCCGCTGTTATATTTCCTGGTTGCTGGATGTCTACCTCACATCGCTATAACAAACAATATTATATTACTTGCATAACATATATTTTACTGGATGGAATAGATTTTAACATAAATTTCCTTTACTCAATATTGCTAAAGTGATATTCAAACCACATAACTATCTAGTCCAGTAAATTATTGCATGTAATATGTGGAAACATCAAATGCATAAATGAGCAGGAATGATGTCCCAGATAATAGCATAAAAAAACAGCTGATCGCCATGGCACTTCTCCCTATATCTCTCTTCATTTTGGGAGATGGTTTTTAATTGGTGGTTGGAGAAGAATAAGTGAAATTGTAATTTGTGTGACTGTGATGTGAAAATTGTATGCGAAGTTATAGTTAAGGCAGAGATAAATAGAGTGCCTAGTTGCCATTGGCCATGTATTGTAAATACAAAACGCGAACAGGGCTCACTCCTACATTTGTCACCCAAAATTCACAAAAATTTGAGAAAATGTCCGCTTCTACAGTCTGAACATCATTTCATTCCTAACTTATAGGCAAACCATACCAATTTGTCAAAAATTGCTTTAAACTAACTTTTTTCACTGACCATCCATGTTCAAAAAGAAATATCTTCAGAACTATAAGTCCTATATTTAAAAACCGAATCATATGCAATTGCCAAAAGTCTAAATTACCGGAATAATCAAAAAGTAACTGTTTACAGCAAATAGTACGTCCAGCAAAACTGTTCTTCTGGGCCAGACTGGCTATTTGCCTTTAGTATCTGCTGACATTTATAGTGTTGCCATGCGTAGAATCACGTTACTAATGCTTTTTCAAATAGTTACTTATCTCGCCCTTAATGGCAAACATGAAATACTTCAATACATTGCAACTTTAACTTCAGCTCCATATTTAGTACGTTGTACACCTTTATTATTTAATTGTTAAAAGTTTGCTATAGTTGATTCAAGCCTCGTATATATTTATACTAACATCGTTGCGAACTAACATGGCCACCTAGTAACTTATATACGAGTAAAGTTGGATGCCTAAAGGAAATACCGAAGGAATTTGGGCAAGCTCTTCAGTTTCGTCCAGACCATTCCATCTACATTTTCTGAGTTTGGCGTGGCTTTTCTTCTAAAATTGGAAATAAGCCTGGATTAATGTGTGGCACACCTACTCTCAATGAAATCCTAATTACAAGATTACCTCGGGATTAAACCAGTGAAACTTGACTCAGGGAACCAATTCCGTTCACTTATAATCATATAGTAATTTATCCTAAACTAGCAATGCATAATTAGGTAAGCACCTGGTCAAATTTTAGAAACGTACAGTTGTATTTATGCAAACTAGCCGATTATATCTAGGACTGCGAGATGGACTACCAATATAACTGACAACTAGCACACTAACTTATCCTCGTATCTGTCAAGTTCTCTGACTTGAAACTAACGACACAGACATAGATATTGATATCGTTAGCGTAAGATAATTGATAGCATATTTAGATACTTGAAGGAAATATTTGGGGAACGACACAGCCGATTAGTTTATATAGTCCCATTTTAGTTCCTTCATTTACGCCTAAAATAACTTGAAAACAATGGCATTGTGTTTCAACAAAATAATGTATTTCCAACTCCTGATATTTTTTATCCCGTGGTGCAGTTCGGAAATGATCCCTTTCACCTTGCAGTCTGACTGCACACTCCACTACATTAGTTCCAATTCAACGGTCACCGAAACTTCAAATGTCACACTCCCAAGCACCGAATTTCTGGTGATAAATACAATGATAAACATGGAGTTGGATATTGGTTGGAACAAGGGCCGCCACAGTAGCAATGATACTGAGGAAGAGGATCACGAGGATGATCCCAGCCGCCTTGAAAGTTACCCGAAGTACTCAAAATTCATCCCGCGGTATAGTGATACCTGTATAATATTCATCCTGCTCACCCAAGAGTTTGAGAGCACAGTCCAAGCCATACGCGAATCGGATTACGGGGAATCCGATAAATCTACCTTCATCATGTTGGTGGATAAGTTATCTTATTCAAATCGGCTAATTCAAAATTTTAGCAATGATCTGATCACACAAGGGACTGACGAGTCATTCCACGCCCTACTCATCTTCATCGGTGGGCGTAGCCAGGACAGCATTGGGATATTTTGTTATTTTTGCCAGCCCTTCTCAAATAAGCTACAGCTCTATGGTTGGGACAAAAGAGCTCCCATTTTCCCTTCTCAAATACGAGAACTTGCAGCTGCATTCAATAGCCACGGGCACGGAGGCAAAGTTCTGATACGAATCTTGGAAACTGCGACCTCTGATATTCCAGCTTGTCTGAAGCCAGAATCGAATGAAATTCAGTTCAGGAATCTCTTAGCTACTTGCCATCCGGAACCTCTGGTGCTGTCAAGTATTCAAAGCAGACTCAACTTGACGTTTGTGTTGGAGGAAGACTTTGCTGAGGCGGATAAAGTGACCTTCTACTGGTTCCTTAATATCCGATTCTATGAACGCACTACAGCCGTTTTCCTTCCCTCCTCAATCATTTATAATAAAGGCAGTTACAGCATAATGGGAGAAACTCGATTGGATGCTGTTGCGTGCAGGGAATTAGCCTCCCTGACCACTTTTGACTACGCCATCAAATCGGTAATTAGTTACGATATCGGGGGCGCTGCCTTAGCTATTGCTCTGGCCTATATGCTCCTTACCCAAAACATCTACATGGGATTGGACATGTTCAAATTATTTCTGGGCTACGATCTTAGTTGCATACACCGAAGAAGACTGTTGGGATTTATTATCTTGTGGGTCTCGGTGCTGTCGTACTGTTATAAAGCATTCATTAAAACGGAAGGGCTTCAACTTCTGGGTGATCCCACATTGAGTGATCTACTTCACGACGAAGGTTATAAGATTACCTGGGAAGGCCTAAAATCGACTTTCTTTGCGGTTACACCGAAACTGTTCCTCAATCGGCTGAAAGTCCTATTTCGGCGAGACTACGATATCGAATCTTTTTTCCATCCAGGAACGAATCTCTCCGACACAGACTTCATGGAGAATGTGGCGACCATGGTGGAGGCAAAAGTGATTTATGTTCCAGGTGCGTCAAGGCATCTCAACAAGTATATGGGTCCGGGGAGCAACCTTTACAGGGAGCAGTATATTTGCAAAAGCTATGACATTCTGAGTGAATTACGTTTGCCTCTGTTTCTCCCCAGAGATGTCCGGATATGGTCGTACATGTCGGAAAAGGTTGCATCTGCAAATGCTGCCCTGAATGAGATGGGATTTTATGTGTCCATCCACTCACGAGTGGCTTCGCAGTTGAACACATTTGTGAAAGATTTCGCTCCCAGAGAGGGTGGTGAATTTGTGGTAAGACCGAAGCCGACAACTGTCAAGTCAGCAATTGGGCTTGCGTGCGGATACGCGTTTGCAACTGGAATGGGCTTGCTCTGTGGTTGGCTCCTCTGGTTCTATTTAATATACTGGAAGCGAAATCAGATGAGTACGCCGAGACTTGCGCAGGATCTTCGGCGATTCTTGAGATTGATTTCGGTGATACTCTATCACTTGCTGTTGCCTCTACTTTACTTGAAGCAGCAATTTTCAAAATGTACTTGGGGACAATGCCATTACTGCTCGATCCAGACCAATTAGATTACATGCGGTTTTCTATATGAAGATTTCCCTGGTGTGTATTTATGTTGTTAAGTTAGATTGTATAGTATCGCACGAAAAAATGTCAAATTAGTATATTACACATTTTTAGTACATAAGTAAGACCTACAGACAGAAATAAGCAGTGCAAATAGTTTATATTAATATAATAATTTATCTGTGCCGCCTGTTTATAAGCACGTGAATTATTAATTGCACCTTACCACATTAATAATCAATATTACTCAATTCAATATTTGCTTCAATGTAAATATATGAGTCCCACAATTTGAAAACGCATTCAATATCCTACATTCCTATTCCACTAATACATATATATTTTAAAGTTTAAAGTGTGATTGCGCTCAAGTTACTATAGTCTATTTCACCAGCTTACCTACGGAAAGAAAATAAATTCATATATCTCTCTATAATAATATCCCTCGCTCATTTCTTCTGAGTTATAAACCAAAATACTAGTCTTAACAAAGTTGCCACTGTGCGGTTTATCATTTCACAACAAATGCGGAATCCTCTCTTATGAAACCCACTGATCAGCTTACGGGTAGAAAGAATTATCTCTACAATGAAGCAAAAAAGACCACATGCATATCCAATGGTCAGGATACTAAATATTACCACCACATTCCCACTTAACGAAGCAGGAGAGGGATCCTCACTTGTATCCATAGTAGAGTTGGAATGGTGAACTTGTGTAACTACATTCCAGAACAGACTATTCCACCTCTGAGCAATCCCAGATTGTTTCACCCCGTCAAGCCGCTTAGGCATGTTTGGAGGAACAAACCCGCGGTAGGTAAAGCCAACGCTGTTCTGTAAATACACCTCCTTCCCCAAGCAACCACCTTTGACCTTCAATTTATGCACAAATTCATGGCCCAGTTGGGTAGGCAAGATGACTGCCGTTTTATTGCATTTTGAGAAAAGCTTGAACAGTTCAACTACCTCCTGGTTTTGATATTCCTGTTCCAGATTTATTCCTATTCTGAGGTCGTGCTGTCCAAATGACGCGGTGGACCACAACCCCGTGACAATATGAGCGATGCTGGCCAGTGGGATTATGGCACTATTGTTTCGAACCAAATCTAGCATTTCCAATTGTTCTTTGCTGGCATGTGTCTTAAGCTCTCTTATATCCATTACCTCTAAAAATGAAGAGCTGCTAAATACATAGTCATAATTGATCCATCTGGAATGTGACGTCTCGATCGTCGTGTTTGACATGATCCCCCATTCATCTTTGATGAATTCGACCGTTGCCGACACAACATATGTTTTATAGTTGTCGGCAATGAGCTGATGGAATTCCTCATATAGTAGGGGCTTCCTCGGCAGCACCAAATTGTAGACGTTACTATTCTTATATCCGTTACTCAGAATGATTCCCATGAGCAGGAATAAGATTATCATCAGCCGGATGGAGCAACCGGAGCTCAGCATCCAGTTAGGGAACGGATCTCCCTGTTCTAGCATTACTTTTACCGTAGAGAGGAGATTGACCGTTGAGAAAGTTGACGTCGATGTTAATTTTGTGAG
The DNA here is from genome assembly GCA_034700485.1 of Pseudosinella alba. Taxonomy (NCBI): domain Eukaryota; kingdom Metazoa; phylum Arthropoda; class Collembola; order Entomobryomorpha; family Entomobryidae; genus Pseudosinella; species Pseudosinella alba. The sequence goes on along the minus strand of JAQIXQ010001486.1, from coordinate 8,154 downwards.
GGATATGGACAAGGATAACATGACTACGAGGATGCAACCCCAAATGTAGATATCGTAGACATTTGAAAGTTCCCCAAAGGCCATCCCCTCGCTGCCCCTGTAGCCACAACTGACAAATCGCACGGCATCAAATTCATTGCTAATGTAATAATACGCCTAGGGATATCATGAAAACTGACATGAAGAGATGGTCGGAAATTGTCAATCCATGCAAGAGTCTCCTTCTCCGGTTCATCTTGTGCAATCAAGTTGCCATTCATACACCCACTGATATTTGTCAAAGCTGTGGCCCAGATAGTGGCGGCGATCAACATATACAAATCTAATTCCGCAATTAGAGAACGTGATCCGGTGGCGAACAGCGTACTCTGAATTCGACCCTGTTGCAAGTACTTGCATGAAAACTGCCTAAATGTAGTGAATTGTTTTAGATAATTCATCCGCTTCCAAATACCCCAAACATCCCAGTGGACAGCTGGAGAGACGGTTATGGAATTTTCAATGGACTGGTTTAGTTTCTCAATAGGGAACTCATCTAAAACAGATAACAGCGGCATATCCATATTTTCACATTGGAAGCAAATGTGGATGTTTTGAACGGATGTGATTTTTGACACATGCGCCACCACCCGAGCTTCCTCGTATTTGTAGCTGTTGACTAATTTTATTTTTTTATGATGGTTGCAGTAATATATGCTTGCTTGCTTTGAAGAAATCGAATGACACTGGTTTGGTTTTATCAGCCCATTAAATGGAAAAATTCCAGTTGGTGGGTAGTTTCATCAATCAGATATGGCAAGGCAACTGCGACTGAGTCGCTAATTGTTTATTGAATTTATTTGAAAAAAAAAACACTCAGTGGTCGCTTGTTACTTATTCCATCTTATGAGTGACAAGAACGGTGAGAATGTGATACAAGTGTTTACAAAAACTAACTATTTTTTTAACTGCAGCCCGTTTAACCTTGACAAACATATTATTTTTTTCCCCAATAGCCTTACAATTTGTCCTTTCAATTAAATTAATTCCTTTTTCCTTTACAAATTCCAACGATTTGTGCTTCTCCCTGATAGCAACCCTCTGGATATTTTGAATGAGTGTGACAAATCTATTTATAATTTCCTTCCAATGGATTTTAAACCAGTCACAAACAAGTTCCAAGCCAAAAGCAATCCCGGAAATTATAATGCATGTCAACCAAATGTAGAACACCTTGCCAACTTTCCCCTCCAGATGTATCGCTTCCGAATGATTTTCCACATCCCTCACCTGTGTGCGCGAAATAACCCTTGATCTCTGCTGAACTCGTTGAGAGTGAATGTTCCCATTTGATTCAATCTTCCACCTGTCATATATTCCCGATTCCACAATCCGGTTGAAGATCTCCGCAGGTCTGTCATTATCTGGTGGGAGGAAGCCCACGTAGAATCCTCCAATGCTTAGCAATTCCTTCCCCAACCAGCATCCCCTCCCGGCAGTCCCCATCAGTCCCATCCCATTTCCTCCATCTTTTTCATTCTTCCCCTTCATATATTCCTGGACACTGTTGAGTGTTCTCATGCACATCGTCCAAATGTCCACAAATGCATATTTATCGCCATATCCAAGCATCTCCAGAAATCGCTCGGGATCATATTCCGTAATTCCATGCATTATCAATTCTCTGAAAGCTTTCACTCCGGTGGTGAAGTCCCTCAAAGTGTCTTCATGATAATGTGACAATGTGTGATTCAAGAACGGCAACACGACCTTGCTATTCGACAGTATCGTATATTTGTTCACTTCAAGTTCATTCATATTCGAAATAGTCTCGTCCTCCATTGGGCTGATCAAGTAGCTTGTGACTGATCCAGAGTAAGAGTTAACCAGGACAGTGCAGACCATAGCCCATGTGACCAGAAGGAAACTCTTATTTTGTTGTCGTAAATATGCTCCAGAGAGTCCCGGGGTCAAGAGGTCATACAGTGGAAGAAGTTGAGAGAAATCCCTGATCCCGAAATCCATTCTAAGTTTAAGATTTAACAAGAGGCTAATCCCAATTAGAGACACCCCGAGACAAAACCAGGTATATCGTTCGATAGTTTCGATGAACCCAGTATAGGTGCAAATACCTTCAGTCCTTGATCTTCGGATATCGCAATAGACAAAATTGTATGGGAAGGGATTTCCTTCCACAAATCTGGGAAGTCTCTTTTCCATAATCTCATCTCTACCAAGTAGCGTGATATTATTACCCCCATAATAGTTCCACAGTGAATATGCAGTCCGTTCCCCTGCGTGGTTCAGCAGCAGTGCAGGGATAATGCTGGGAACCTTCCTCAGAAGAAAATCAGGTGGAATTTTGGCAATGAACGGGGTCTCTGGGGCGGTTAACGACTTGTTCAGTGCGGAGGCAACCAAGTTGGCGACAACTATGACAACGGCGAAATTATTTACAGGAGGCCTTCCCTCATCCCGGTAGAAATCACGAATTCCTTGATATGTTTTCAGGGTGGAGTGGATAAGCTCTTGGGAGACGTCATAGCAGTCAAATATGATTTGGTCCAATTCCGCCATAATGATTTATGCTCTGTTCAAGGAGTAAGAAGGGATGACAGTGGCCGCTGGGCATATATGGGCAAACTAAAGCCGATGAAATATTTTGCTAGCCCCTTCTTGTTGTAATATAATTATACCGTTTATTTCCATCAATAACGTTTTGATAATACATTTTAAACAGCAAAATTGAGCATTTTCCCGGACCAGATAACTAAATAATGAGATGATCATTTAGGATAAGCATCACCTCATGAATATTCGCCGTGCGATTGTTGGAGACGCATTGCATTATTGAATTTGATGATGAGATGAAAAGCCCACGTAATATCTTCTTATGAACATTTAAATCTATATGTTTCATGTCATTTGTCATTTGGAAAATAATGAGGATATGAAAAAGGTTACGAATACCGATGTGAGCTACTATGGATCGCCCTGCATATTCCCATTTATTCTACTTTGCATTTTATTAATTAAAATATAGGAACTGCCTGCAACCGCATTTTCAACATAAGAACATCCAATCAAACAGTCGTCAAGACAATCATTTGTCTGGTAAAATCAATTTGATAATTGTGAACGAGTTGGGATTAGAAGTAAAGTAGCGATCGAAACGAGCAATACATTTTTTCCTCTGAAACTAGTCAGCCCCGCCCTCTTAAGTACCACTAGCAAGGGAAAAGCGAATATGGTTTGATATATAACTGTTTGTTCAACATTCAAGTGCCAGTTAAGGTCTGTATTTCTGGAAACCCCATACAAAAATTATGGGGACACTTTTTCCAAAACGGAAAGGGTGTCCTTATAATTTATTTACAGACCTTAGTTTCAGGGTTAGTTTTTCATAGCTCGACATTTTAAATAATATTTAAATAATATTCACTGATCAACATATTATATATGCAATATTTAATTAGGATAAAATTTTCTCGCATTGAACGGAAGGGTGAAGTTAACAAGAAATGACAATTAATATAACTTACCCCATTAAATTTGGGAATTTCGAATTATCTAATTGGTCTAACAACTAAGTTTCAAAATTTCAGATTTAATGTGGTGTGGTTGTAAAATGTCTAATCCTAACATTATCATAAATGAACTGTTGGCTAGTATCAGGTACTCTATTCTTACTTCAAGAGGTGTACCTCGAAAATAGCTTGACTTGGCTAGGCCTGAATTGACATTTAAGACTTGAGCTTTGGATGAACAATGGGCAAATGGACGAGATTTAGAAAATGATTTCTTCAAGTAATCCTTTAACAGGAACATACAGACTGGAACACCATCCTAAATTACATGCTAGGTCGCAGGACAACCAAAAAACTCTCTGGGACTGAATCATATATAACCCATTTTATGTAAAATGTACCTGAGCCTAACTAGGCAGTGGTACTGCTAAAATGTCAACCATACATAACCATGATGCCTATTCCGAAGGAATGCTAATCCTTAACATAGAAAGGATGGAAAGAATTCACTGAAGATACGGTAGTGTATTCTCCCTAAAAATCCTTGAGCAAATGTTAAAGTTAAAATTGTCAGTTATGTGTATTGATTCACTGATCGCCAAGCTCATTTTACGTATACGCCGTATACGGCTAAGCCATCACCCTGTTAGGAAGGATACGCGTTCAAGCCCAATTTCTGTAGTACATCTAAGTAAGTGCGTAATAAAAAATATCAAACTTTTCGACACTATCTGACTGGAGAACTAACAATCTTTTTCTAATAACATAGATGGTCCGGAACAAGTTTCGTATGGTTTTTTTGTGTTGTGCCTTGTTACCCAGTTAATATTACACATCTTAAATTTCCAGTTACATTTCCTAAACAGAGAGTTAAAGTTGGCAAGAGCAACCGTAACTGTTACACCCATTAGGAAACCATGGCAACCCCTCGATCATTTAATACATTTCAAGCTTTATGGTTCTTCACGTGGGCTTTAGTTCCATGGACGCATACGTCAATAATCCCAGTTACACTAGAATCTGACTGCCTACTTCATTACATAACTACGAATTCCACTCAGCTAGGCATTTCAAAAATACCGTTAATTTCGCATATGGAGTTTCTGGTGTCAAATACGATGAGGAATGTAGAGCAATGGAATGGGTGGGAAACAAGTAGTAGCAGTGACGACGACGAAAATAATAACGATAATCGTAATGAATTATCATCCATATATTCAAAATTCAGCATGAAATATAGAGACAGTTGCATTATCTTCATCCTCCTCACAATCCAGTTTGAGACAACGGCTCAGGCCATAAGTGACTCTGGCTACGGTGACACTCACAAGTCAATATTTTTCCTCTTTGTGAATAATGTGTCGTATTCAAAGGAACTGATTAAAAAATTTAGCAACGAGTTGATGACACAAGAAGGGGACGAGGAAGCATTCCACGCCCCAATAATATTTTTCGATGGAGATGGGTTGAACACCAGCATTGGAATATTTTGTTATCTTTGCCAGCCCTCATCAGACAAGCTCCAACTTTATCCTACCGAAAGAACGAAATCAATTCATCTTTCCCACATTTGGACATTTTCTCAAAAGTTGAATAGCCATGGACATGGGGGTAGGGCCGTGGTGAAAGTTCCATCAAGCATGATGCTTAGTCCAGAGTGCGTACACCGAGAAACAGATTGGGTGATTGGAACAAATTTTGGTGAGCTGTTGGCAATTTGTTTCCCTATGGAGGCACTTGTGCTCTCCAGCATTCAGTCAAGATTCAACATCACATTTATTAACAAACAATCCATGACTTTTGAAGATAAGCTTGTTTCAAAATGGTCTCTCAACATTCAATACTTCGAGAGAAATGCAGTATTTTTACCCTCGCCAGCAGGATGGAATAAGGGAACGTACATCGTCATTGGGGAAACTCGATTGGTGGCAATGGCCTGCAAGGATTCGACTTCCTTGCAAAATTTTGACTATGCTATCAAATCCGTAATTAGCTATGATATCGGTGGAGCTGCATTGGCAATTGCTGTGGCTTATATGCTCCTCACCCAAAACATTTATCTGGGATTGGACATGTTCAAATTATTCTTGGGCTACGATCTTAGCTGCACACACCAGAGAAAGCTGTTGGGATTTATCCTCCTCTGGGTTTCCATCCTGTCCTACTGCTACACTGCGTTTATAAAAACAGAAGGGCTCCAACTGCTGGGCGACCCCTCCATCAGGGAGTTACTACACAAGGAAGGATATAAAATGACAACGGAAGGCTTACATTCCACAGCGCTCATAGCTACATTTGCAAACAACTTGCCCCCACTGCTTCGAAATGATATCATGGGACTTTTCCACGTTGAGATGGGAAACGATGTGGAGTCGTTCTTCTATGCAAATCCTGGCAATCTCACGGAGCTGGATTTCATGGAGCATGTCCAGGTTATGATCCAAGTTAAGCTGATTTTTGTGATGTCGCTGCCCGCACAATTCATGAGCAATTTTGGTTTGTCGAGTGAACTGTATCGGGAAATGTATATTTGTAAAACGTTTGATATTGGGAGAGAACTGCGGTTCCCTCTGTTTCTGCCGAGGGATATCCGGGTTTGGTCATACATGTCGGAAGAGGTGGCTTCCGCTAATGCTGCACTGATTGAGATGGGATTATATAACTTGCTCTATTCCCGTGCAGCGCCGCATTACTCCAAATTTGTGGAGGATTTTGCGCCCAATGATGGTGGCGAATTTGTGGTGAGGCCCAAGCCGGCAACGATAAAGTCGGCTGTTGGGCTAGCCTGTGGGTATGCATTTGTAGTTGGGTTGGGTTTGCTGGTTGGATGGCTCTTTTGGGTGTCGTTAGTATATTGGGTGGATAAAGAGAGGAAAAAGCTGGTATTTGTGGAGGATATGCAACGGTGTTTAAACTTATTTGTCAAGGCACTCCGCTACTTGTTCCTGCCGCTATTGTATGTGAAACAAGAGGTTTTACGATGTTTGTTCCGATGGAGGAAGTTTTGCTGTGTGAAATAATTAATTATGTGGTCCATTTGGCTTGTTATTTAATCAGATTTATTTTGTATGTGGTTATTGCTAAAAAAATAAATCTAAGAATATACCTTAAGACTGTACTTATCCATGTGAAGATATTTTCGTATGCATAATAAAATATTATTTTTACAATTCACAAGCATGTCTAGCTTTAATTATTGTCATATGATATGCCTGGGATATGAGAGATGGATTTACACTAATTTTACCAAAGTGAATCAATCCTTCATACGACCTTGTCTTGACTGAAACTTAGGCTGTAGCGAGCGAGGGGAAATGCTCGATTTTTTTTACCATCTAGCAAAAAATTATTTTCACGAACGGTTCGGCTGAATTGTGCTCCGAGATTGTCGTTGCCATCATCATTTTCATTCTCAATGCTGCGGTTGCGAGCGGCGATCCAACCATCTCCTAATTCCACATTTCTCATTGTATTTATCACGAGAAATTTGCTACCACTTACTGGTAGCAACATATAATGACCAACAGTTCTGATGAAATAACTAGTTCAATGCTTATACATGGACTGATTTAGGCATAAATGATATTAATTTATTAAATATATATTCATTATGATTATATGTGCTTTAGTCTCTTCGATGCGGAGTTGGAGTTCCGGTACCTGGAGGCGGCACCATCCCGATTCCGATTCCATTAAGGGAATTGCCACTAATGGCAAATAAATGGCATAACGATATGGTCAACACAAGCGTCTGTTTTTTTGCAGCAGCAGTAAGTAATATATACATATAAATTCGAATCTTTTTAATCGTCCACATAACCATTTCCTCATTTAATTACATGTAGTGATATTCAAATTTGCCTAATTGTAAGTATTTTAATATCGTAATTGATCTCTGGTTGAATTTTGTTGAGAAGTAGTAGATTCTTATGTAAATCCATGGCTGCTTTGTTTGGCAAAAATCCAAATTATATGACATATTTATTTAGGAACATGATTCGTAATGCAGACAGAAATTGATAGAAAGAGATAGAAAAGATGATCTGATGCTCTTTAACTGAAATTGACGGATTGACATAGTACAGAATCATCCGCACACCAATCTTGAATTTTGTTTCCAGAGAAGATTCCGCAGTTATTGGTTTCAGCATGGCCAGATTGTTTGCATGCATTCGTAAGAGGAAATTATTTCACATATTTGACTAGCTCCGGGACAGCTCCGTCACTATGTATGATTCGATTATTGATTAATTGATCAATACGGTGGCAATTGTTTTATCTTCTTTTATTACTTAGGCTTAGCTGATTTGACGCTGACTGATAGACTGAAGATAAATAAAAGCAGATTGCCCACAAGGGACCAACCTATTTTTATTTGGTAATGCTATAATAACGAAAATATTTTTTATGGCTTGTTTTGGTCCTTTTTCCTTAATTATTCAGTGTAGCTGATTTTGCTCTGACCGATCGACAGAAGACAGTATAATATTAATTGAGCTTATTAACTTTAACTACATAACTAAAGTGATATTAATTGTAACCAGCTCCAAGGATGATAAGGTGGGAAAAAATCAAAGTGGGAAAAAGTGGTTTTTACCGGGAAAAATGGGAAATGGGAAGCTAATTTTCAGTGGGAAAATGTCCAAAA
>JAQIXQ010001485.1:0-14387 GCA_034700485.1 Pseudosinella alba | reverse complement strand
ACAATTGTACAATGGTTTGGTATGCATAGGTATGTTTCGTAGGAAAAACACCAAAAGAAAGGAAACAATGGGATGGATGGATGGGATATCCATCCATATCCCTTACAATATATAAAGGAGCAGGAATGAAAAACTCCGACCAACGCGGAAAAAGATAAAATCTCGGCCATCTCCGATTAGCAATAAATAGGATGATATTACAGGAATAATGGTGCCAATATTATGTTTAGGGTACCAAGCGAGCACCTTGTAACATCTTAACGAAGAAAGCAACAACTTCACAAATAATGACGTTTTGATTTAGATAAAATGTCCACTGTGGACAAATATTAGTTGGCATCTAATGTTAAGTAGGTTATTCTGTGCATGGCATTACATGATTAGTGTTTGGAAGTGTGTTTTGAGACTTCCGTATCACCAGCACCAGCATCGTCCCGGTTTTATAATGTTCAAGTCTGTAATTACCGCCATTTCTATTTCGGCACACGTAAGACTACATTTAGATAACACAATTGATAAAAAGCAGAAATTGAAATGGGAAGAGCCCTTCAAATAAAAACCAATTAACTGATTCTTTGTCTTGGTAGCATTTCTCATATTCCTTTGAAATTAGTTTGTAGACATAATGCGATGACGATGGTTTCGTACAATCGATTATATGAAGGGTGGCCTTGATATCGAGTTGAGTTCTGGCAGACAAATTCGGTATGCATTTAAGTTAAGAAACGAGAGATAATTCAATATAGATTGAAAATAAAAAAAGACAGTTCCCATATTAAAAACACGAGCTTCAGGACGAGTTTTGAACATTATATCTGCGAGCCAAAGAGGATGATGAATCATCATTACTCGTCCAAAGCATTGATGATATTGATGATGAAAGAAAAGAGTAAAAGTGAAAAAATATTATCAGGGGGAATTATTTATTAGGTAATAAATTACATTAATATGTTTTGTAGTAATTTTTGTTATGATTTAAGTTGGTTATTTATTTTTTTATTCCTTGCTAGATTATTACAACATGAACGCTATATTGATTTATGGAGAATACATAGTGCAGATTTGTAGTTTGTACCATGGAATAAATACTTATTATCACATTTATCTCTATTTCTGTTTTGTTATTCACATGACATAAATAAATTACACTTGTGTACTATTGGACGATTAATGTAGTTCTTCAAAACCGGCCATAATATGCATAATGAAATTTATGCAATGCTAAATTAAGGATTTATCATTTGCATTTTTCCATTGTATATTATATCCATATCTTCTTCTCAATACCCTTTTCAATCAATAATTTCTGAATGACAAAGCTGGACAAAGCCGAAACACGTCAAAAGTTACCTCCCAAGCTAGTCTTCCTACACCTCTTCTCCGCAATGACAACAATGTATATAATGAAATTGAGTCTCCAAACTACCAATATATTTCTAGCAAGAATAACAAGGACACCAAAGAAATAGCAAACAGCCAGTACATCATCAATCCAAAATAAACTGGAGCTGAAATCAACGAAAACATATCCCTAACTACACTGTCCCTACTGGAACAGCTACCAAGACAATACAAGTATTTCCTGTTTAGCAGAGATTGTAACCAGTGCAATGGGCTATCCATAAGCCTCTCTGCCCTTTCTATGGAATTTGGATGAGTCTTCGAAATGTTCTAATCAGAGTATGTATCCTCAACGCGTCCACCCTATAACGCCGCCATTGATCGTACAAGCCAGACTCAACGATTTGAGTGACACCGTGCTCAAACAGTGGATACATGAAGTTTCGGTACGAGACGTAATATGTGCTGTGTCCCAAAGATGGGATCGGGAATGCATTGGATGCCCAAATTGACCCTGAGCCAAGTGCGTGAAGGCCATTCGAAATAAGCTCAGTAATCTCTGGCTGGTCAATTATAGAATAGCGACTGGGTAATTTTACAATGTGGCTCTGATTTATGGAGGCTGTCCCATTGCTCAGCGTACTAAATATAAAATTAGCCAAATCATTTTCAGAGAACCATTTGACAGATTGTTTTGCTTCCATAAACAAGTCCCTCCTGCCCTTGTCCAGTTTCCCATTCCTTAAAATATCTGTCAACCCAAATGGATAAAACATGAAACAGGCCATTTCCCGTCGCCAATGAGGCAGGAACTGTTGGTGCCTACCATAATCTTGCTGTCAATCAATGACTTAAAATTATTTGGGACATTTGGCTCCACCTTCCTGGACAAAGAAGAGAACATCTCACCCTGATAGAGCTGACCCATTTGGATAGTGGCAAGGGCCCATGCAAACCACGTGAAAAGTACAAATGGTGAGATGCCCTTCGTGTTTGTTGATGCTCCTCCATGATCAAGTAGGAGACAATTCAGTGAGAACCAATTATGTAGCTAAATAATCTATTATAAATTGTGGGAAACACAAGCGATCTCCTTGTCCCCTTCCCCTACTCTCTCCGAATGTGTATATTAGAGCAACCGATAGACTAGCTAGACTCAGTACGAGCCAAATTCTCCATCCAAATGGTTTTATGATCCCATCCACCAGCGTTTCGGTTTTAATCTGGCTGATATCTTTCACTACTACTCTGAAATCATACCGAAAAGCTCTTGCCCCTGAAGGTGGCCAGCCAAACAATTTTCCAAACCCGCTAATACTCCTAGGTGCGCATATTACACTGAAATCAACTATGGATCGAAGAAGAGCCTTCTTATTTTTTCGAAGGACAATTTTCTTAAACTCCGAAAGGGTAACGAAGCTAAAGTTATGCTTGTGGGCCACCATAAGAAGGGCGCATTGGTACTCGGAAATTGCTGTAATATGGAGTGTGCATATTTCATTTTCGCGAATGAAAGATGCTAACTCGTCCGGCCCATGATTGTCAATGCGAATGGAATGGTTATGCATATTTCTGTGCAATATATTCCACTTACTTCGAATTATTGCCGTGTCCCCCTGTCCTACATCCGGTGGAATTGGGACGTACACGCTTTGAATATTTGTTAGGGTTAAGCTAAAATAACTTACGTCGTCGAAATCATTCACAGCAATTATCACAAGTCCCGGAACGGGAATCCAAATTAGATCTCTAAGGTTGACCGAGCCGACGATCATTGATGACATGTACAGCAAATGCAGACATTCTGGCTTGATTGGCTCATTGATGTAGCCTTGTTTCAGGCTACCCTTAACAAACCGACTCTGTTTGTGTTTGAATTCCCGCGGACAGCTAAAGACGGAATATGGTATGAGATGAACAATACAAGGGGAGAATTTCCGACGGTCGACTAATGCGGAGTAAATGTCCGTTTGACTTCCCAACTTTGAGTCATCCAGTGTCTTGAATGCGATTCCGTTCGTGGAAAAAAATGTGAAGAGCTTTTCAGTGACATCCAGGAACTCATCCGAGTGTGAACCTGATTTTTGCGAAGTTACACTATCGTAGCAGGTACTCACATTGTTTGGGATGAAGTCGTGGAGATATGCAAAGGAGCAGGAATGGAAAACTGCGACTAACGCTGGGAATGATAGGAGCTCGGTCATCTCATATTGAAAAAAGGGATACAAAATTATGCCGGATTATTAAATTGAATGTAAGTGCAAATTGGTTGAATTAGCAATATTCTTTCTACTTACTTCAAAAATAATACCTTGCGTGACCTTAGTAATCGTAAGTGTGTACTCGTTGGAAGTTCAATGTTAGTCTCTCCACAACTCTCTACGACATTTGTATTTCTCTTTGCCTTGGATGACCAATAAAGAAAGGAGAAATAGTTACATTGGCGAGGTGATAAAAAATTTGCAACTACTATTTTCGGGATGCCAAATATGATCAAACACAAATTAAAAGTATAATCCACAACTTTTGAAATGACGTTTGGATTAAGATAACATGGCTACGGTAGGAAAGGTTTAGCTAGATAATATTTAGAATATTATAATATGTATAATATCATGTGTGTCATTCTGTAAATAGTATTGTGAGCCAGCCACCACTTTAAAAAAAATGTATAGTTTGTATAGTCCGTAATTACATTCAACCCTTTCATTCCAATTTCGGGACCCACAAATCTACGTTTAGATAATACGATAGGTAAAAAGTAAACATTTTAATGGAAAATAGTCCTTAAAAGCAAAATCCAATTAATTGATTCATCTTGATAGCATTTATTATATCCATCTGAAACTAGTTAGAAGGCATCACGCAATCACTCTAATTTCATTTCATGCAGGCATTATACTGAAAGATGGCCTCGACCTGGAGTTGAGTTTCTGCAAACGAAGTAGGTATATCTGAAACCGTACGTTAGGAAACGAGAGAAAATCCTTCATATAGTATAGACAAAAAGGGACGCGGTATATGTAGTAAATAGTATTTATAGAAGAACGAGAATATTGACAAACCACGAAGGATGACAATTAAACGAAATAGTTATACTGCAAAAACATTATCAGCATGCATTATTCATTAGACGATACTTATTTGTGTTAAAAAGTTGTTATTATTAATTGGTTATATCTAATAATTAAAACTTGTAATAAAGAGTAAAATACTTAACAATTGTCAGTATATATTCTTAACAATAGACGTATCCCAGCATGTATTACACCTTAATGGCAGGAAAGTCTAATTTGAAAAGAATAAACAATATCATTATATTATTCATTACTCAACAAGTTTCCCACACCGAGTGTAAATTCCACATAATTGCAAAATGATTGAACCTTTAATGACTCAACTACGTTCTTCCAAATAAGTTATTTCATGCTTCTATAATTTCAATACATTTCTAGCAAAAATACTAAAACTGTCAGTGAAATGGCAATCAGCCAGTATATCATTAACCCAAAGTATACCGGCGCTGAAATCAATGAAAATATGTTCCTTGATTCGAGGTCCATTCCGGTACAACCCCCCTGACAATATTAATATTTCTTATTTAAGAGGGATTGCTGTGCTTGTATAGAGCTTTTTTGGATCCCACGGACGCCTCCTTAAAATCATGATATAGCTTGTGAAACGTTGTAAAAAGGCTATTTACCATATCAGTATCAACTCTGAATTTGCGCCATTTTTCGTACAGTCCCGACTCAACCACTTGGGAAACATCATGCTCAAACATGGGATTCAAGTAGTTTCCATACGACACGAAGAATGATGTATGGCTTATGGATGGGATTGGGAACGATTTGGAAACCCAGACCGAGCCCAGCTCCCCTAGAGATTTCAAAATACGATTAGTGGTCTCCGTCCGATCAATTATGGAGTACTTCGGTGGTAAGTTTACAAACTGGCTGTGGTTGACATATACTGTGCCATTGCTGGATGCGCCAAATATAAAATCATCCAACTCATTTGCAGAGACCATTGCACAGATTCCATTGCCCTCATAAAAATATTTTTCTTGCCCAATTCCTTCTCTTTCAGAATGGCAGGTACGAAAATCTGAAACAAACATGAAACATCCCAAGTAAACAGTGGCCGTTTGTGCCGGTCATCATGTTGCTATCAAGCAATGATTCCAAGTTGGTCGGCACACTTGGCTCCACCTGATATGAGAGGGATGAGAACATTTCACACTGATATATCTGTGCGATTTGAGTGATTGCCAAGGCCCATGTCCACCACATGAAAAGAATCAGTGGGGAAATTGACTTTATATCTTTGCAAGATCCAGGCTGACCAACCAATAGGCTATTCAAATAAAACCAATTGCCAAAATAATCTTTCAAAATTACTCTTGCCGAATGGGACAATCCACCTTCGCCCCACCTTCCCGATTTCAATCCATACGTATAAAGTAATGCAACCAGCAAACCCGCTAGTATTAGCAGAAACCAAATCCGCGATTCAAACGGTTTTATGATACCATCCACCCGAGTCTCAGTTTAGATCTGGCTGACATCCTTCACAACTATTCTGAAGTCATATTTCACGGGTTAAAGTGCCGGATGGCAGCCAACCATACCTCTTCCCAAGAGACCTGACACTTTTGCTCAGCATCCTCGTATAAACTTTGGATCGGGTCTTAGTCGTCACGGTATCTACAAAGGCGACGTAGCTAAAATTATGCTTGTGAGCAATTGTTCGCAGGGTACAGGCATGCTCAGTAGCGGATGTTACATACAATATACATAATTGATTTTTACGAAAGAAATCCCCATCTAAGTTATCGATATCATTGTGTACGTAAGTGTTATGCATGTTCCTATGGAGTTTATTCCACAGCCTTCGAATTAGCTCCGGATCCCCATGACCTACACTAGCTGAAACTGTGGCATATGAACTATGCTTATGATCTGGGTGTAACCAAAACAAACTTACATCCTGGAAATCATCCACAATTATGACAATTAGCCCGGGAATGGGAAGCCAAATGAAGTCCTGAACGTACACTGGACCAACCGCTGATGATGATGATGAATCCAGCAAAAATATAAATTCCGGCCGGATGGGTTCATTGGCATAGGCTTCGGGTAGACTACTGTTGATAAAGCTGTTTGCCCTTCCACAGCTTAGAACCGAAAGGGGTATGATATGAACAATGCAAGGGGAAAATTTTCGACGCTCCACCAGGGAAGAATAAATATGTTTCCCTTTCCCAAACTTTGAATCATCCAGGGGCTTGAATGCTATTTTATTTGTCGGAAAGAACGTGAACAGCTTTTCCGCCACTAGAGAAAACTCGTCACTTGTTGCGATTGAGTGTCCCGGTGTGGCAGGACAAGTGGGCCCATTGTTGGAAATGAATTGATGGAGGTAGACAAAAGAACATGAGTGAAAGACTTCAATCAACGCTGAGAACTGCAGGGTCCCGGTCGTCTAGAAAACATGTACATTGCAGAAATTTTACAGAAATCCGATTGGGTCATATTATCGCATATTTCTTGATCTGGTATTCTATTTTTTTAAAATACGTTTACATTAATAACAAGTTGCTCGTCTAATGAAAGTTGCTTAATTTTAACTTACGTTTAATTAAATTCGTAATCACTCATCCGTGAAAAAAATAAAGTCTCCATGTTCTACGCACAATTAAAACTGAGATTTCTTCTTAAACAAAAACTTTTACGGCAGGAAAATGGAAATAAATTCTTATTATCAATTTTTTAGTCAAGGCATGTCAAATATAGGATTAATTTTTGGAAAGTTTATTTTATATTCGAAACGCCAACGGACAACTGAATTTGTTAAGTCTAGTCTTAAGTCTTTTCCACATTATATTTTCTAGACATACTAAAGTACATAAAGTGAGGCAGAGAATACTGTAATCGTAAGTTATATAATATCATTTGGCTTTACGTCAATTTTACAAAGGAAATTAGAAAATGAAATGGGAGGGGGCAAGTCTGAAACCTATTACTTTAGTCATATCGTGATCCTGGAAATGACTACGTAACAATTTCCCATCAAAAGTTGAATATGTTTTGACACGAGATGATGACTGCAGATCTTATCCTTGCCTGGATACCCACAATTTGTACATTTAAAGCAGTAATCATGTTCTTATTCTTACGACACTATCAAAAGGGTAAGTAATTTTTGTCGTTAATTATCAAACCAACCGATCTGCCGGCACGTGTATCCTTTTTCGTGCTATTAAAAAATGGCAAGTGACCATGACATTTATGAGCTGAGCATAACCATGAAACAATAGCATCACAGTAGTTTAACTAAACCGAATCCATCTTCAGCATGTAATCAAATATGTTCCACTCCTAAACATGACTGAATTTAAATGCTATTTATTAACTCTTTCATCTTCCTTCACAATCTACCCCACAACTAAAACGCTGTTGCCTTTTTTCTGTTGGCAAAACATGAATTTTTCTAGGAAAAGAATTAAAAGTGTTAATAAAATGGCCGCCAACCAATACATCATTAGCCCAAAGTAAACTGGAGCGGAAATCAATGAAAACATGTCCCAAATTTCGATCCGCGCATTGAAACAGCTACCCTGACAAAATAAGAATTTCTTATTGAGCAAAGAGGCTTGTCTTTGTAAATATTTTTCCGCAATCTCCCCGGTTCTATTAATGTCGTTTTCGTTAGAAGCCAGGTATAGCCTACCAAATGTAATAAACAAGCTTTTTACCGCAACAGAGTTTATTTTGAAGCTACGCCATTGTTCGAACAAGCCAGACTCAACAACTTGGGTGACCCCGTGTTCCAGCATGGGATACATGTAGTTTCGGTACGCAACATAAAATGTTGTCTGACCTGCTAGTGGGATTGGGAACGACTTGGAAACCCAAGCCGAGCCCAGTTCCCCCAAGGACTTTGCAATTCGATCAGTGATTTCCATCTGATCGATGATAGAATAACGACTTGTCAATTTCAATTCGCTGCTCTGATTTACTTCAACTGTCCCATTGCTCAATGCTCCAAATACAAAATCATTCAAGTCATTTGCCGAGAACCATTGCAAGAACTGTTTTGCTTTTATGAAGATGTGTCTGCTGTCCTTGTCAAGTCTCCTGTCTCTCAATATGTCAACCAATGCAATATGAAGCAAACAAGAAACATCTCGATTGCCAATTGAACAGTGACTGTTTGTGCCTAACATTATCTTGCTATCAATCAACTTTCCCAGATTTGCAGGGACAATTGGCTCCACCTCTAAGGACAACGACGAGAACATTTCACCCTGATATACCTGTAAAATTTGGATTGCTGCCATTGCCCATGTACACCATAAGAAAAGTACGAATGGTGAGATATACTTCGTTTGTTTTGATGCACCCGCTTGGTCAATTAAAAGGCTACTAAAAGAGAACCAGTTAGCTACACAATCTTTGACAAATGCCGTCTGAGAGAAACTAACTCTATCCGACCCTCCCCTTCTCTCTCCGATAGTGTATATCAGTGTAACAGACAAACATGCTGTGATTAGCACGAGCCAAATCCTCCACCCAAAAGGTTTTATGATGCCGTCCACCCTCGTTTCAGTTTTGAACTGGTCCATATCCCTGACAACTGTTCTGAAATCATACCTGATGTCCTTAGCCCCGGATGGAAGCCAGCCAAACTTTCTTCCCAGAAGCTTAGCACTTTCATGTCCGCCCAAAACACTGACGTGAACTAAGGATTGACTGCTAGTCTCCTTATATTCCCCAAGGGAACGGTAGCTAAAGTTATGCTTCTGCCCAATTGTGAGCAGGGTGCACTGATGCTCGCCAATCTCTGTTACGTAGAGTGTGCATAGTTGATTCCCATTAAAGTATGCGTCAAATTTCAACGGCTCATGTTGGACAATGTGGACGTAATTGCTATACAAATTCCGGTTTAACCTATACCATGCATCACGGATTGTCTCCGGGGGCGGCAGCTCATCTTCGAAATCTACGGAAAGATGGATATAAACACTCCCCAAATCCTTTGGATGCAGGCAAAATAAACTGACCAGGTTGAAATCATCCACGTTAAAAACAATTAGACCGGGGATAGGAAGCCAAATGAAGTCTTGAAGGTACACTGGGCTTATCATTGACGGTGTGTCAAGCACCAACAGAAAATCTGGAGAGATTTGTTCATTGCCATAGGCTTTTGGTAGGCTGCTGATTATGTAATTGTCTGGATTCCGTTTGGTGGCCCTTCCGCAGCTTAGAATTGAACGGGTAATGAGATGGACAATGCAAGGGGAAAATTTCCGACGGGGGACTTGGGAGAAATAAATATTGTTTCCTTTTCCGAACTTGGAATCATCTAGTGAGTTGAGAGCGATTTCGTCCGTGGATAAGAATGTGAAGAGCTTATCAGTCACTTCATGGAACTCATCCTTTGTTGCCGTTGACTCGCCACATGTTGCAGCCATGTAAGTAGTTGTCTCATTGTTGGGGATAAAGTCAATGAAGTGATGGAGATATGTGAAGGAGCAGGAATGAAATATTCCGAGTAACGAGGAAAATGATAGGAGCCCGATCATCTGACATGAAAGAAAAGGATCGAATTAATTTGTTGCAAATTGCTAAGTTAGCGAGTTACTGTAACGTTCCTTGTACAGGAATCCAAATGCAGCAAAAAATTATGACATATTGTATTTTTGAAGTAGATGACGTATTTCTTCTTACCTTAATAGTTACTTACTACTGGAACTTTGTTAGACTTTTAATTAATGCAATTGCATTCATATTTTTCAAAATTGAAACTTTTTCAAATAAAAGTTTACCAAATCTAATCAAAATCTGTTGGGAAAATATTTTACAACGGCAAAAAGAAATGCAAAATTGATATGGCCGAGTATCAGAGGAATTCACAATTTACGCTACACCCGTTCAGTAATGTCATTCACAATGTAAGTTGGCTGAAAGGAAAGTGACTACTTTCGTCAAGGCTTAATACTTGTTAGTCGTAGCGAGCTGAATGTCCAGTCAGTGTCAGTGCTATAAATTACTTGAATAGTATTATACGCTAAATACGTGCAAGTAGCTATCATTTCCTGGATTTTCATGCACTTGGAAATGTGTCGATAAAGCCTCATTACATTTGAAAGGGAATTATCCCTGTCCTTGTAAATAGATAACTCCTTTTGCAATTATGTAAAGCCATGCAAACCCTTCGTTACATTTGCAATACATATTAAAGTAGATTTTAATTATGTTCGAAAAAAAACTTAAGCAACATGTGAGATTAAGAAAGTTGATAAGCCATCAAAATCGAAAAAATTAAACGGAAGGAGCCACCAGTGTATAATCCAATTGCTATTATTTTCACCACGACTGGATTTACACTATTCCATGTTGAACCAATTTTTATATGATGGGATAACTTTAAATTATGTCCTTTGATGGATTTCAAACCTTTTTCGAGCATCATCCACTTACATTTTATATCTGATGAAATAAGTTCTGCCATTTTCACGTCTAACAAATTTTTTCCGCTGATTTCCTTGTTTTGCGGAAAAAAATTGTTTTGAAGCATATTATGTATTATAGTTATCTTTATCATTTCCGTTTTTAAAAATGATTAAGTATGAAGGTATTATATATTGGGCTAATATCGATACAAAAAAATATTTTCGGTAATTGGTTTCGGTTTTTATATTAGCGCAAGCTTCTTTTACGGGGATTATTGGCTAATATAAAAATGCTGTAAATATTCCTTGTAAAATGTCGGCAAGTGTTTGATTCCGAATCAATGATTTTGGATTCGCAGAATCAAATGCCGACATGATCTCATGTACCGTGTACCATTCTGCTTAAAAGTCAGCATGATATATGACAGAGACATGAAACTTGTTGATTGTCTCTCATATGATGGCATATTATGTAGAATGAAATAGCCCGGAGTGAAAACATTTGTTGTTGTGTTTGAGTCTGTCACTTAATAAAATTAATCAAATGGCATCAAATGAAAACAAATGTACTTAAGAAAGATATAATCAATTATGCATTCATTGAAAAGAAAGATGTGCAAAAAATACTCCTATTGGGTTGATCATCATGAGATGATGATGATGATGCATGTATTTATGTTAACAAAGCTACCGTAAATGAAATGATCTCACTTTGTCATCATAGAAAGATTCATTGACAGTCCAAATGGAAATATTCACTCAAATGTGCATTCTTCCATGTCCACCCCCCATATAATAATGCTTTTTATTATTATGCAGACGAATACTATTATTAGATGTGAAATGGCTTGCTTGTTTGCTTTTGCCATTTGTTGGCATGTGTATTAAAACAATCGTCTTCATGCTGTCATCATATCATCATGTAGTCATGTTTCGTTTCAAATGACTCATTTGTCTCCAGGACACGTCTTCATGGCAGCCTATTGTTGGTGCTTGAACCGGAACATTGTCGATGCCGTAACGCAAACATATAGATATGCATGACACAAGTATATGAAAATTGAAACATTTCGAGATTGTTATGTGATGAGATGAGACGAGCATCATATTACTTCCTTGCCAAAACTACTATTTTTATTTTGCTCCCAGTCACTAGACGGACTTCATCCACTGTGCTGAGAACTTGAGTGAAGGTCAGAAGTTGAATGGTTCATTTTAAATTGTAATTAATTCGACAATTATCTAAAGTGTCATTGTAAATGTGATATGAGCCGGGACAGGGTCCTTTACTCTAACAATGACAGAAGTTGAGTATCACATAGACACCGGCATCCCCAACCCACATCCACAACCAGTGTTCCTCTCTGTAATGACTTGTTTCTACGTGGACTTCCCTGACATCCCAAACAGGACTCTATGTTCAACTGCAAGACCTTCACATTGTGTTCATTGCCCTACCCTTGGCAGGTTCGTGTCGGGGGAGTCTCTTAATGACTATGGAGGGAGAGGACACACAACCTGCTCAATTTTATCCCTGATAGGTATAATCATTGGGCTGTTTGGAGCACTTGCAAATTGTCTCATCATTGTGATATTGAGGATGAATAAGAATGGCAAGGCATTCGATACACTGTTGAAGACCCTGGCTTGGTGTGACCTCTTTTGTAGTGTTGCCAATATACTTGGCGCAGTTTCAATAACTGCCTATTTTCGTAAGTTTGCATAAAAATAATAATTTTAAGTTTTTTATGTCAGAAAATGTAATTCACCAATTTGAAATTATTTAGAAAATATCAACAGAGGCCAAGCCGATCTCTACGCCATTTACTTTGGCACATTCTTAACTCTTCTGGGTATGAACATTTTAATTCGTGTTCCCTTTTGCAAATTAAAAATTTGGTTAAACAAAGCGCCATATTTTGAAATCGGTTATTTTTAGGTCGCTCCCTCTCCTCCTTCATGACAGTATTAATTGCAATCGAACGGTATTTGGCCATAGCCTTCCCCCTCAAGGCCAAGGAGTGGTTCACGGCCTCCAGAAATAAACGGATGGTCACCCTGGTCATCCTCTTCTCAGCGATCTTGGGATTGCCCCGCTTCTCCAGCAATTATGTCACGGAGAACCTTGTGGGGAAGGATATCCCTGGTATGAGCAATTTCAGCTATATATTCCATCCTACGTCACTTGAAGGATTTTGGTATATTAAGTTGGGTGGCTTTTTTAACACGATTGACTACTGGTTGCCCCTGCCCCTCCTACTCTTGTTTAATGGATTGGTGTATTGGAAAGTAAGTAGGAAGGACATCATCAACATGAATGTAAAGTCATTTGGATTTCTCCCATATTTTGTTTGGGAAATTATTATGTTTTTTTTTTAGATAAGACAATTTGAGAAGAAAAGAAAAGAACTGAGCAGGAATCTGAGGAAGGACATCAAAGCAACTAAAATGTTCGTCCTCGTCGTGATCATCCTCTTCCTCTGCAATGTGGAGCCAATCCTCCACTATTTTAATATGCTCAATGGGATCGTGTATCGGGAGCACTACTGTGGGCTGATCGTCTCCCAGGCTGTTAATGCTGCTGCAAATCTGCCGATTTACTACTTTAAAGGGACTGGGTTCAGAAGGGAGACAAGGATGTTTTTGTCCAGGTGGTTGCCTATAAGACCCCCGAAGGAGCGGAAGGCAAGTGATATTCCAACTAACTCTGACATCAGGCTCTATGTCTAATAGTCTTGTGTAAATTGGATGCACTAGGACTTGGGATTGGGATTGCATAAAGTATTATAATTTATAAAATTATTGGAATTCATGCTAGTAAAAACTGAACGTTTTTTCTTCTTGTTTTCATACATCGATTTGTCGTCACATGTTGTGTTGGCAGGCTGCACTAGTGCACTTTTTTCAACTTCAGCTATTCTCGTGTTGGTTGCGGAAGTACATAAGGATGTGCTAAAGGAAGGAAATCCAAAATGTTCCCCATTGAAAATTCCGGAATATGTAACCTGGTAGAAAATAGAATTCATGCTCGGCGGGTCGACGGCACGTGTAGCAATAACGCTGGATATTTCAGTTACGAAGCGGGGAAATTACAACTTCAAGACACTTTATATAATAAATAATTGCAATTGGGAATTCAACAATAATACCAGTCGAAGCATAGTTTTCATGTCTTCATTATCAGGCTAAGGGGGCGTTTCCTATTAGAAGCGACACAATGATATTTTGCGATATCTCTGACACAACACCATGTTGTATAATGAAATTTAGCATAGAGCAACTTCATAATGTTAGGAGATCACCTGCATAATTTGAACAAAATGCGTCAACATAGAAGAGAGAAATGAGCATTTAAAAATTAATTGTCGGCTCGAAGTGTTTCCTATTAGAAGCGACACCTTGCGTTCCTGCAATTTCCTTTAGGACTTCAACCTCGCCAATAATATTGAATTAGTAGTCCTCTATGCTCTATTTATTGGTGAAATCGGTTTGAAAAAATTCCGAAAATAGTACGAGATATAAAACAATTTATTTAACATGGGGGTAAATGGGTAATTTTAGTTAACAGCGTATATCTCTGACACAGATA
>JAQIXQ010001484.1:0-14390 GCA_034700485.1 Pseudosinella alba | reverse complement strand
GTGGAGTAGGTGTGAGATGCATTATAAATATTACTTACATTAATTACATTATAATTACATTTATCCAAAAACTCAGTCCTCTAGTTATTCACTCACTTTGTAAATACTTGCATACTTACTTATCAACTCTATTTACATTTAAGTATTTATGATGGTTTCAACAGTTTCAATTACATAGTAAAAATAGTTACTTAACTAGGCTCGTTTGTTCTTAATATTTATATTATATAGTTCCATCTGTAATATTATTATGAATTTATAAAATCTAATCGTAAGTTGTGTTTCACATTATAATCTCTTTGTCTAAGTTATTAAAAATGGGAGGAAAAAACAACCTCATGATTACATTTACAACTAGAAATATAAGGCTGGTAGGACATAGAACATTTTCTCTGATTTTTAAACTTATAGGCGTAGGTGTGTATTGACTGGAGTAATTTCCAGCACAATTTTTAACACTACAGCATACTATTTATTCTATGTTAAATATGTTAAAACTCCATAGTTTAACGCTTCTCATTTATATATAAATATGATGATTTTATCTTCACTGTCAATCTAGTACACTCACCTCATCTCCAGTTTATTTGTAAAAAAAAGAATCATATAAGCCACTCGTCATTTTGTCACACGTTTACGACTATTTTCTAATAGCAGTATTCTCATAAGTACTACACAAGTGCGTGATAATTCATATATAAATACTTTAGTTGTTTTTTTGCTTGTTCATGGTTCATGTTAACGCTAGTAAAAATATATTTAATTAGTCAATGCTCTTTTCAACAAATCGTATTGACCGATATTACTATTGTACCGTGCGTGGTCGTTGCGTCAGTTACATGTTAATTATAATTATAATTATTTACATATATTTGTTCTTCAAGTCAATGGAAGGATTCCGCTGGAACTTTGTTAATTACATATTACGATAAGGAAGAAAAAAATAATTGTTGATAGTTATCCCCCACATTCCAAAACTTATGTCCGTTTCATTACTAGTTAGTTGTTCTAGCTAATAGTGAACTATATAAGTAAAAAACATATTTAATTATTATGTAGCCGTAAGCATCTATGATTTAGACATTCAGATAAAATATATTATAGCAGATAAGTGACATGATGATATATTCTAAGATATTTCGGAGATTTTGATAATGTGACAAAGTAATGTTTAGGTATATATGAGAAAGTGTTATTAGAGGGATAGGAACGCCACAAGAAAAAATCAAATGCAAAAAAATGCTCTAATACGTAGACCTTAAACAATTTTATCTATCTAAAAACAAAACAAGGAAAAAAAAATCTTTCTCTTCCTCCTTCTCTTTATATTTCTATTTATGCTGTTTCCATCAACTACATACATAATATATTCTATATATTTACTTAATTATCTAGATAATTAACAAAACTGTTTCAAAACCTTGTGTACAATTAATAAAAAAAAAACATTAATCATCTTGGCAATTCTCCTTGACACCTTCTACTCTGATGTACATACATATTACAACTCTCTTTTAACTACAGTTATGCAAAAGAAAACATTCTTGTTTGGAAGCCATTTAAATTTATCAGTGTTAAATAATATTTGTACCATGCAGCATTTATGTCTAATAAAAACTTTGAAAAAAATGAAAATATTTTGTTTGGGGGGAAATGACGTGTTCATTTTTTGGGTTGGGTTGTTGGGTTACGGGGCTTGCTAGCCATGGAAAAAGTCAATTAATCCGTCTATTAACCAACTCCTCCCCAAGTCATATGCAAAGCAACGGAAATATGGCATCTCATCATAAATTATGCTGCAAGCTCATTGAGCACATCTGTGCAGGAGATTTTTAACGGAAGGTCATTCTAAGCGTGGCTCTGAGAAGAAAAAAAAACGAAGCGATTTCTTTGAGAGACAGGTTAGATATAAGTAGTTTTTCTCTGATGTGACACATAAGTTGAAATTCATATATGCGTAGGTGATATATGCATCATGATTAACAACCGGCAAGTGAGTTAGTTGGCATTAAAACCATTAAAAATCAATGAGTGCATCAAGAAATGGCATAAAATGGAAAGAAAATATCATCGGATATGTACTAAATATTATGAAATAAGTAATTTCTTTGTTTAATGGGATTAAATATGCCGCATTACTATTACCGGGAGGATGATATGATCCATGTTAAGGATTTACCGTACACGAATCCCATCAGGATAAGAAGATTGAATGACATTTTTGCTCGAAAGATTTACCATGATAGATATAATATGCTTGGTTATGATATGGATATGGTTATAAAGACGTAATAGGATCACAGCCTCATCTCATCCCATATAACTAGTGCAGGAAGAAAGTAATATGGATTGGTTTTGGTATGCATGAAAACAATTTACCTAAATTCAAAAACATTCGGAATGTAGAATAAGACGGAAAAGTTGTTCTTGGCATCTGCATCTCCCGCAATGTAAACTGGTTCTGGTGTGGCATCTTATGGATGACGTAACTGACTTGAAAGGGGTTCAAATGAATACGTCGCTCGCTCTCTTTAAAACTGTGCGTTCAAGAGAGAGAGAGAGAGAAAAAAAAACAATTTAAAAGGAAATTACTGACGGGGAACGTAGACAACTTGCCAAAAGATCTAATTTTAATCCTGGGGAGCAAAAACGGCAAGTATTAAAATCCGACCTAATGTCAGCCTCTCTCGCAATTGTGGAAAGTCTGGCTCTAACGGGCCCATTAATACTTGAGAAGAAGAAAAAAAATAAGGGGAACGGCTGTGGAAGATAAGGATGATATGGCCTATTACGCTATCTAATAGAGAAAAAGAAAAATATGCAAACCTGGGATGATGACTCAAAAAATGAAAATTCTTTTCTGGGAGGAGGATACGTGTATTAATCATATATATTTAGTTCAGGACGAAGACATATTTCTATTTTAATACAATACTGATTCTTTTCATTGGCCAATTAAGCTTAACAATTGAGTATTAAAACTGTGATTTTCACTTTGAACTCACGAATATGAATTTTGTTCAAGAAAAACAAACGAATACTGAAAAATTACATAAGTCGAATCCATAATAATGAGTTGGTTTAGTATCCCGTCATCTCTGAGAATGTTGTCTCCAGCTCGTTGGTAATTGACTTGAACTTCTCTTGTTCGTTCTTCAGCTCATCTGTATCGAGAAATATAGGAATGAATTGTATTGGTGTTGACTGACAAGACGGGAGTAATGAATGAGTTTATGGGTTATATGGCATATATGAAAAGAATGGAATCCACCCATACCTTCAATCCTGTCAACTTCCTTAAGGAGCTTCTGGACAGTTCGCTCAGCAAATTCGGCACGAGCCTCAGCCTAAATTACGTTCCAAAGAGGATTAATATAAATTCATGACATGAATGTTGACATTCAAAAGCGTTGACACATTTGAAACAAAAAAGATTATTATTTACCCAAAAGGTTGTTAAATATTATTGTACAAACGTCAAACCCATGAACATTCATATTACGTTGTTTTTATGGAGATGTGTTTTAAGCGTTATTGGGTTTAGTATGAGTAAACTTTCTCCAGCCTGGAATCGATGTCCCATTCTCCATTTCTTCAATTCGTTTCAGATGTAGTTTCTATTTTGTTAAAATGTCTATTCAATCATTCTAAACTTCAGGTTTAGTACATAACCCAAGCATACTATTTTTAGCAGCGCAACTATAATTTGTAAAAAATAATAATGCAAATGTTAGTACCAGGTCAAAACAATTAATACGAATTAATTATCAACTCTCTATTACATACGACAATGTCAATTGGGTATATATTACCTGCTTCAGCTTAGCAGTAAGGTTCTTGATGGTAGACTTAAATTCAATCTCTGTTTGACGGGCCTGGAATGAAAGAGAAGATTTTAAAAGTAAATTTAAATTTGCCAATGGTTCATTTGATAGGGAACTATCATTATTTCATTGTTTAAGAATACTCACCTTCTCTTCAGATACTTCAAGAGATTTCAAGTTGTTCCCGACAACCTTCAACTCCTCCTCCAGCTCAAGGATCTTCCTAAAAATTCATAACAATCCAGCGTGAAATTCCAAAGGAGAAAGTACAGTACAAAAATAATTATAGTAAATAGGTGAAGAGAAAAGTAATGTGTAAGGGAGCGTCCATCTAGAACGTTCTAAGTTGGGGTGTGGTTGGGTAGTTCAAGGGTCACCGGGATGAGTCTATCCACTCAATGTATGACTATACTGTGTAAGGGCTTGAGAGGGGGTGTGTGGGTGGTCTCGATTTTTATTCGTTACGTTCTAAATGGATGCTCCGAAAAAAGTATCCGTGCATTTCTCCGGTGTTGGCTCTGTCTTCAGCAATCTCAACTTCCTGCTCAACCATGGCCAACTTCTGACCGACCTGCAAATTACCCATTGGAAATCATCTTTATATATTTTTGTTTTGCGTAATTTTCTCGGCAAGGCACAAACACAAAGACTGGCTTGTAAGGTGTTATCTGGTCACTAGATGAATCTCTAAAGGGGAAAGGCTCAGTTCATTCACCTCGGATTAAGAGAACAGGGCAATACGGCACACTGAAACTGAATAACCCCTGGAACAAGGTACGAATATGCAACTCATTTGGATAAATTCTCACTTTTCCAGTTCACATTATTCTACAAATTATTATTGGAAGTTAGGTAAGTACATTGAGGAGTCTACTTAAGCAGGACAGTTATAAATAAATAAATCATATTCCCATGCTCATCAACATTCCTGTACAAGGAAACGTTTCCAGGTGAAATGTTATCCAGAGAAAGTCAACATGGATAATATGTTACTTTCTCCTGTCACCGGAAAGGTTCCCCTGATTTTTAATATAAAAACATGCGTCGTGTGCGAACATGTGTGGGTACATAGATCTAAGAATCAAATTGTGTACTTTTTTTGTAAAATAGCAGAGGACATGATTAGTGCAAATGAAACCTATTGGCATGCGAAAAAAGACTCAGCTAAATAATAATCAAACAAATGATAAATACTATAAGGAGGAAACTGCAATAAAGGACAGTTTACTAAAAATAAATAAATTAACCTCATCGCATTTCCTATCAGCCTCCTCAGCAAGGGCGGTGGCTTCCTTGAGTTGCGCCTCCAACGACTTCATACGCTCTTCATCAGTGGCGGAACGATTTTCCAATACCTTACGCATACTGGTTTTTAGCATTTTACAAGAGAAAGTATTAGGGCATGATTTCTACATTTAAATTGTCATTCCAATTAGTACAAAATTATTGACAAGCTACCGCGTACCGTTCTGATTCGTCACCAGTATGGGCGACTGTAACAAGTTGGTCATTGGCTGCCTTGAGCTTTTCTTCAGTGTTCTCAAATGTCTCTTCCAGTTGCTGGACTTTACGGCCGAGGGCGTTCAATTCCATTTCAGTCTTTTGAAAAATAATTAGTTCGTTGTTTCAGGCTTAATCATTATCATTAATCATAGAGCATGTTAGGGACAGCCCATTTGGAAGGTAACGGCTCCTAGGTCTGGAGGGAGGGAGGGTTCTGGCGACGGTGCGGCTTCTAATTTTAAAGGTACCCTTGTAAAGATATGATAGGGGGAGGGAGGGGCCCACAACAAACTGATTCAATCCGTTACCTTCTAAATGGGCGTCACCTTTGCGGCTTGCAAATTTAACCACTCGCAGTTTATTATAAGTAAGTCATACAGCAGTAAGAGCCTTTTCCTTAGCCTCCAGATTGGCGTTCACTTTTGTGAGGGCCTCTTGAACACCGGCGTATTCTGCCTCCAGCTGAACCAAACGCTTCTTCAGAGCATCGACCTCCTCATCTCCCCGCTGGACTCTGGAGGTGGCATCTCGTGCCACTTGCTCCATAGTATCCGCCTTATCCTGGGCATTGTCCTTCTCCACCTTCATCGCCTGCATCTTCTTCTTGATGGCTTCCATCTTGACTCTTTTTTATTGGGCTGGACGCTCCCGATAAACAAAGTAACTGGAATGCACAAATGCCACAACGGTTAAATTAAAACAATGGAAAAAGCTATGCCTATATTACAAGAACTGGATAATTACGCAGCTAACTACATTGTCAGTCAATGTACGAAAAGAACAGTCTGACGTCGAATACTAATTAACAATAAACCATGCGAGCATTTTGCATAAAATCCATGATAGCCTCACTGCACTTTTCCTTTCACTTATTTGTTTGCATCATTGCGCTATTGACTGGTTGGTGATAGCAGTACAGCGGATATGAAAAGACAAAGCTGGGATTTGATATGCATGGCATTTTCTTCCCAGATTCATGAAGCTTCGACTGAGCTGTCTCGATTTCCATTTTCGATGTTACGCTTTACTGTAGTAATGATAACTACTGCTATTGATATACGTTCGTGTCAATCTTTTATCGGAAGATATGGATACGGTGTCTAATCTGCTTTTTCGCCTCAATGTAATTCATGCGATGCACAATTGAAAAGAAGAAAATTAAACTATTGGATAACTGCAGGAATGTTATCTTTTGTTACCGAACAAAGTGCTTATTTTAAGTAAAACTATATTGGCGTTGAGGCAAAGGTTACATTACATAATGATTTTTTTTCCAATTTCACCAATACACTGTTATCGTGATATCCCCTTAATAATCAGCAGACATTGCGATGAGCACATTCCAATTTATATTTATATTCCTTGGAAGAGAAATTCATAAAAAACAACGAATGAATGCGAACGATTTGCATGTAGGCTGTGCGGGCTATAACTCTTTGAACCAGGATTTGGGCACAGATGTTTCACAACTCTGAATACCAAACGTATATGCATAATATATGCATACATTATATTTATGCCTGATAGATATTTTTAAATATCCTGCGTCAGGAAATTCAATAATTACCACCTACGCTAATGATAACTACAAACTACTAAAAATATTGGAGAAAAAAAACACTTGTTTTACGTTTGTCCAGCACGTGCACTATGCACAATTATTATTATTATTTCCCTAATGAAATATTCATGGGAAGAAAAAAAAATCCTATGAAATGGTATTCTTCAACTGGAATAATTTCCGGTGCATACACGGTCACATCTAATATGTACCTTAACATGTAATAAAATAATCGTAAGCATTTAAAACAATTAGACATTTAAATAAACGTTATTTTTTACCACCTGAAAAAGAGGGAAACGGAAACGAGCGGCAAAAGCTGGAGAAGAGAGGCAACAAGGATCTAGGGAAAAGATCAGAACTCAAATGCTGCTCAAACAAACTTGTGTGGAAGCCAACTCACAACTCTAATGTACAGTGTACGGTCATTAGTTTGTGAAATCCTTAAAGACAAAAGCAATCTTATTCCTTTATCTAGGAGTTATATTTAGATCGAGCCCAGAAAACTCGAAACTCTACTTTACTAGTCATAGTCATCATCGCCGTCATCATCATCAACATCACAACATGATCATCGTCGTCCTCCTCAGCATGAGCGTATTTTTTTCTTCTCCACACATACAAAACTCTCCACAATGCATGTGAGACATGTGCAATTTGCAATAAGCTCTATAAAAAAAGCAGGGAAGAAACAAGACAAGTAGGAGAGAGAGTTAAGATGAGATGAGAGCAAATGATATACAATCTCCCTTCCCAACACACATGCCACTACTCTGCCGTTAATGGCACAGCTAGACATATCTTTTGTTCTGAAATATATACTCTCTCTCTCTCTCTTTCCAACGCCTCCACATCCTTTTAACTTTCGCTCAATGTCTTTTTAATTTCGTTATTCTCACAACTCTCCCTCTCTCTGACGAGGAGTCTTCCTGGTCATGATGATATGGATGATGATGTAAATACTAACAAACATGATCGGATGCAAAAACCTTAAACAGTACACAAGTCTTTCCCCCGAAAATAATTGTGTCATCCGCATCCTCATCATCCGCGTCATCATCATCTACCGAAGGTTTCCAACACGGGGGGCTCACAAAGCTTTTCAGAGTTTCAGACTTATCCCAATCCCGATTGAAATACATCATGAATGATGTACGTACATTAGATTTTTGCAATGTTCCATTCTTCCCATCCGCATCCTATATCCCACATCATTTCCTTTATAATTCTGCATGGTAGATGGTTCATATCTCATATGCTCCAAATCCAAATTCCACAGGATCATTTTATACTTTCTTTTGAAAAATACAAAGTATTCGGCCTCTTGTACACTATTTTTTTAAACATGTTTTTCCTAATTCATTTGTTTACGGATAAAATAACTTCTTTCCTCCACCAGACTATTATATTTCGGCATGAAGATGGCTGATGGCTTTTATATTTTTGTGCTCAGCTTTCCCCGGTTTGAAATATGAACATGATCAGAGTTTAAATGACATAATTTTAACGTGCATAATAATACGATAGTTATTATTTATTCGTCACTTACCTCCTCTAAAATTTACATTTTGCATTAAATTCCCTCTTTAAGTGGCCTATCTAGTTTCAATCGGAATGCATAAATGTTTGCGTAAATATTAAACGGTAATAAATCGGGAGCTTGTTTCATCTACATGGACATCTTTCAGTTGCTGAAGTTGAGCCAAAAAAGGGGAGAGAGTACGAGTACGGCAAAGTGCATATGTTATGTTGTAAAGTCAAGCAATGTACAGGAAAGTATATTTGGAAAGGGAAAAAGCTTGTGATGTAATCATCACTCAAAATATGACATGAATGTAACTTTAAACCTGTCCCCATGTCATAATATGAAATCAACAAATATGTCTCACTTTCCTTTTCCATAAATTTATTAATCAATTTTAAATAAAAATTGAGCGTGTGAATTCGATGTAGAATATTATGCAGATATAGTAAAATGACAATTTAGCAGATTAAATTGCTAACTCTGTGTACAAGACCAGAAAGCTGAGAATATGCTTACCAGATAGATGAAATTAGTGATTAGCGATTAGTGCCATGAGATGGCGATTCCGAATTTCTGAGTGGTCCGATTTACCCATTATGTTCTTTCTGTCTGTGGCAAGTGGGTTTACAGTCATTGAAATAAATATTCTCTAAAACTATGTCGCAAATTTTATCCTGTTAATCATTTACATAATCAATCAAGCCATTGAGAGAAACTAGCAGTACAACAGCCATACTTTTATATAGTATTTTGACCAAACTATTCTATTTAATTTTAATTCCCTATTGATTCGTAATATGAATATTATTATGAGTTTTCGTTTTAGCCAAACCACAAGGAGTTCAAGCATAATTTGAAAAGAATTTATGAGATCGGAGAGTGCTTGTGTGCGAGTGGAACGCCTCCCATGGGCGATGGCATGATGTCTTCGGTGGCACAATTATTCGGTCGGTAGGAAACTAAAATACGTACTAAAACATAACGAAACAAAAATAAACGCAATCAAATCCCATACAAAAGTTATTCTGTTCACAATATGCAAAGATTTTGCATTCAGTAGAGAAAGCTTGTTAGTGCTTACCTATTTATGACTAGAGTGGGAGGATTTGGCTAGAAAAAAAAATGTTTCGTACGAAAAAAAGTTCCCATTTACTTCAGAACAAAAGATCACGATAGGCATTGTCTAGTTATTCTCTCACGTCAGTCACATATGAAGAGAATGTATTTGTATATCATTTGCTCCGATCACATCTGTACTTGGTTATCTTATGTTTTTTATGCAGAAGAGCTCGCTGCGAAGTGCACATGGCTTCTATGACTAACTTGTCAGTATGCATTGTAGATTATTTTGAAAGCACATCATGTCGAATACGATTTCAATGCGATTGTGACTGATTAGTAAATCAAAGATTTGTTTTTGGGCTCGAGCTAAATATAACTCGCATAATGGGATGAAATTCCTTTTGTCTCTGACAATCTCACAAGCCGACTGACCGTCAAAGTGCATGTAAACAGTGTGGGTGGAGAGGTTCCCAGAGAGATTTGCAGCACGAGCTTGGAAGACCTCCTGCTTTTTGTACTTATTCTTCACTATTGACTTTTTTCCTGGTTTTTGGTGATATGTTTATGAAAAATCTGCAAAATTAACTAAACTGACATTGGTTGCTTTGATCACCTGAATATTTTTTTTTAGCATTGATTGTTTCGCTGGAAAAGGGTGGCAGATATAAAGGTATTTATTTATATGAAAATAAAAATTTAAATGTAAATTAAGAATTTGACTGTTCCCTACAAACATTACTGATATTAGCTATATTTCTCTCCGACAACTTGCATTTGTCCAATTTGGCTAGAAAAAGAGAGTGAAAGCTCCGGACAGTGAGAATGGAGGCCATCAAGAAGTCGATGCTTCAAATGAAGAAGGAGAATGAGAAGGCCCAAGACAAGTCGGATGCCATGGAGGAAGTATTCAAGGTAGCGGACACCAGGGCGACCAAGGCCCAGGAGGAAGTTGACGAGCTGAACAAAAAGCTTTCCCAACTGGAGGCAGAGTTCGCAGTAGAGCAAACGGCCCTTACGAAGGCCAACAAGGATTTGGAGGCGAAGGAGCAAGCGGTGATTGATGTAAGTCATATCTAAACTGAAAAGGCTGAATTTCCTTGCCTATGCTTTATACATTATTCCGTGTTTTGTTGTCATATCACTTTCGTTTATGGTGAATAGACCGAGCTTAAGAGAAACAAAATGAACGCGGATCTAAATCAGAAAGACGAGAAATTTGAAAATGTCGAGCAAAAGTTAAAATCAACTGCTGACCAACTAGAAAGTACTCAGCGTGTGGGGGATGAAGCAGCCAGGTATAAAATTATCAATACTTAATAACCAGATAAAATTTGCTTCCGTGGCCGATGATGCCAATTGAACCCAACATTATTTTATACCTAGGTTGGTGAAAGTAATGGAGAGCTGGGCAAAGTCAGAGGGCAATCGTTTAAAACAAATTGAGAAAGATTTGAAGGAAGTCACCACACACTCGGAAGAATCGGATAAGAAAATTGAAGAGGTTGGAATTAATGGCTGGGGCAATATCTGTTCAAATTACACACCTGTTTCTCAAACTACCATTAAAGTTATTTTACAACATGTCACATCCTTAAATGTTACAACTTTAATTTTCTTGAATTTCTAGATCATGAATACAGTTTATGAACCTACATGTATATTGCCTTCCACTGTGCTACTTTATGTTTATGATGACCTGTTTGCAATGGCAAATCACATTTCCCCAGTGAGTTGACGATTTTGCCGTACAATACCTGTAATGTAATTTGTGTCAGAGAATTGGAAAGGAAAGTCTGTTGTGATTTTAACAAGCCAATGTTGTTTCGTTTACTCGGGTTCATGCAGTTGTGACCAATTTTATTGTGATGTGCACCCCTTGATACAACATCAAAAAGGTGAAATATAATGTTTTAATAAATGGTAGAGAACTCAAGTCAGTATATGACATTATGTAAAAGATTGTTCGTGATCGGATAATTACAGACATGCCAGAAAATGGGGATGGTGGAAGAGGAGATTGAATTTGCAGAGGAGAG
The DNA here is from genome assembly GCA_034700485.1 of Pseudosinella alba. Classification (NCBI taxonomy): domain Eukaryota; kingdom Metazoa; phylum Arthropoda; class Collembola; order Entomobryomorpha; family Entomobryidae; genus Pseudosinella; species Pseudosinella alba. The sequence continues at coordinate 2,879 of JAQIXQ010001484.1, read as the reverse complement.
AGTCGGTAACAATGAAATGTAAGAATATATGAATATGGATTCCCTTTTCAATGACTATACTCCCTTTCAAAGTGCAAAATGGAATTATGTATGCTGAATTGTACAAACTCCGGCAGAAATGGGTGAAAGCATGCAGTGAAATTGGAAGTGCTCTTTATCTTTTGGTTTTGAAGAGAGATTTGTCAATCAAAACTGATAACTTTATAACTCCATTTTTTTACAAAAGCCTGTAATGGTTCCTTATAGTTAATGAAATCGACAATCTAGGTTTCAAATAAGATTGGATTTTAAATTTCACAATGCAAAGTTGATTTGATTGAATACATAGGAAAATTTCACAACTGGAAGAAGAGGTCCAAGTGGTTGGGAACAATTTGAAATCGCTAGAAGTTTCCCAGGAAATGGTTAGATATTTAATTAGAAGTATTCAATATAAATACTTTCACTGTATCCACCTTTGTTATCAGTAAGACTTACTCACACCTATTATATTTATCGTGTTTGCTGTACAGTCCCGACAGGCTGAAATTGAATTCAAGGAAACCATCAGGTCACTAACTGAACAATGTAAAAAGGTATGAATTATGTGCTTAAAGTAGAATAAGATTATTATGGGGTACTTTTTTTTATCCCAATTACCCATCATAAGGCATGACTGATAGTGAGGATTTTAAATATCCTAAATGATTTGATGTAGACAGAAAGTCGAGCTTCGTTTGCGGAGAAGACAGTCCAAAAGTTGATGAAAGATGTGGACAGACTCGAAGGTAATATATAATTAATTATACATTTGGTCAATTTTTGCTTTTAACATTGAAATGAATGAGTATTGACCTGTGCTAATTTCAGTTTGCTTTTCTATCAGATGATTTAAGAACCGAGCACGAGAAATTGAAGTCCATCAGCATTGAAATGGAAGCTACCATAGCGGAAATGAAATAACGATAGCTCTAATGCCAACAGTATTGTAATTATTAATCCTAGTATATATATCTAGTTGTTATAGAATAATAATAAAAATATGAACCTTTCAATTCATTTCATATTTCATTGTACAGTATATATATGATGTGTATAGGCACGTTATCCAAATATTCATGTTAATTAGTATAATTAATGTATCAACTGTAGCCACGATAATTAAAAGAATAAAATTAATATTTACTAGTAAATATAGTTTCTCACATTTGTCCAATGCATCCAACTTGTCGCTGTCATCTACTCATCTCAATGAAGGATGAGCATTATTATGTAGATTAACTTTCACAACATAGGTGCATACATTCTTTTGTAAAAATGGGGCATATAAGAAAGGTAAAGATATATTGCAATATTGATAGAGAAGAAAGAACAAGTTGCATTGCATATTACTTCTATAATAAAAATAAAAGCCAAAGCCAAGTGAACAGGAGAGAGAAAGCTCTCTGCCGAGGAGAAATGGCTCATAAGTTGGAGGGAACGGTGGTGCTCTCCTCTCTTTGATAAAGATTACCTATTTCAGTGGCATCTAACTGAAGCCATTGAATTGTGAAAGATACATGGAGGGAGCATATATGGATGGACTACACAAGGCAAGAGAGAGAAGAAATTGCTCCTAAACACAATCTACCACATCAAGCCCTCTCTCTCTCTCCTCTCCTGATTCTGATGCTTGAAGGAAAATCGGACCGAATAATAAAAATATTGGTTATGCATATATCGTTCCTAAATGAAATGCACAAAGTAACTAATATATCTGGGAAGAAGGAGAGGAGGATTTCGGCTTTGCTTTAGGGAGAGAGAGGGAAAGAGAGAGAGAGAGAGGAAAAAAAGTCACAGAGTCGTATATTAATATATAAAATCATATAGATAGGAAATGGGAGGGGTGATGAGAAAAAATTTGGGGTAAAAAACCTACAGTCTATGGGGATGAAAATGGAGAGAATTTCATATTGCTTTCCGTCATTTCAATCGATTGTATTTGGGGCGATTGCGTGGTATTTTCTCAGTTGCCACATACTCACCGCTTTCTACTCCAGACTTCTGTTTCACTCTTTTTATTATATAATATGTGTGTGTGCTCCGTACCTCTGCTCTCTCTCTCTTTCACTCTCTCTCTTGTAATCAGTTAAAGACTTCTATTCTGGTGGAATAACTACTACGATTCTTCACTGTTATTACAATCACTTGGATTGAATGCATCAAAACTTTTGTTTCTCCGCCACAGCAATATTAAAAATAGGTATGGATAGATATGGCTAGATATATACATTGTATAACATGATCAAAGCATAACTGATTATTTCCACCATGGAATAAGTTTGGATCTCTCTCTCTCTCTCTCTCTCTCTCTGTCTCTCTAGCTGGTAGAGAGTCGCATGCTCACTCATATTTTTTTGTGGATAGGTACTCGGGATCCCCAGAAATATCATTGTCTCCCTGTTTATTACATTACGGAACGTGGTGGCTTTAGTTCGGAGGAAGAGGAGGATGGGAAATTCATTTTTTTCTCTCTTTCGATTTTACTGCTTTTGTCGTTACTCATTCGCATCATCCTGATCAGAGGGGATCGTGTATTAAATGAAGCCAAATGAAATGTGTATCGTAAATATAAATATGTTATACTACATCGGATATGGGTAGCGAGTGGGGATATTGGGAAGGAAGATAAGTATAATGGTAGGTACATATATATTGGGACATGCATTTTGCATACGTCAACCATGGCACGGGAATTCAATAAAAATATATATGTACTTTAATGATTTTAATTGTCATGTCATTTGATAGATTTCCCTTGCTTCCGCGAAGCTAACCTTTGTCGGGCATTGTGAAACAATGCATGTTGCCATGTCAAACGTGTATCACGTACGTGAGCACATATGAACATTACACAACTA
>JAQIXQ010001483.1:0-14400 GCA_034700485.1 Pseudosinella alba | reverse complement strand
AGTAAATATATGATGCAAAATGCAAGATAGGATCCGAATTTATTGCTTCTATAAAGTAAACCTGGCCCAGGAAAACAATTAAAAAATTCAAAGATTTTTTTTTGCGATTTTGGCAAATATATGCGTATTTTCGGCTTTTTAAACACATATTTAAGCACATATTTTGGCCATTTTAAGCACATACATATGTACATATTTTGGTCCTCATAAACACATATTTCCTCGCCCCCTAGTCATTATTACCAAGCCAATCTGCGCAAAGTGGAGTCGCAAATCACAAGCCTAGTTAGTTATATTTATATTATAGTGTTACATATGCAAAATTGAGTTACTTCTACATTGTTAGTTAGTTACATACTTCGTATGATGTCGATAGAAAGAAAAACAAAGCCAAATGCATAAAATGGATTGTGGGAAAATGGCTTGGGCTAGAACTAGTTTGCCCTGTCAAATATGCTAATCTTTTTTTTCGTTGAAGGACACACATGGCCCCTTTTCAGAATTAAGTTTAAATGGTACACACATATAAGCACATACAAACAATCAAGCAATCAAACAATGTATCCCTCATAATCAGTCAGTAGCAAACAGACCTATAATAAATGTGGTTGTGTTTACATGCACACCTACAAGTAAAATGGGATTGGCGACAATAAATAAAATGAAATAAATTCCACTATTTTCATGTCAATTGGAGTAACAATAGCGTATCTAGTACCGACATAGTCCAAAGCAAAAGAGCATCCAGCAACTGCTCAATATTTATTTTTAACTGGTGATTAAAAGGGAACTATCCTAATTAAAAACGAGTATTTGCCCAGCAAAAACAAAACAAACTAGCTGGGGAAATTACAACAATTACGTATGAGCATAAAGAATATTTAACAGACAAGAAATGCAGGTAAATATATTCCAAGTAAATTGGTAGACATATAAATATTTTGTTCTGTTGTTTGTCAATCCAATTCAATAGGAGCATCAGTATATTCAATGAAGCATATAAGTTGACGACATTGTTGTTGTTGTTGAGTACCTGCAAGATAAACCATTTATTCGTTAGATAAGCTCCCAGCATTCATTTTTGCATGTATAAGCAAATAGTGATTTCATATCATATGTAAGTAACAATGGAATCCAACCATTTCTGTACTAATCGCTCTGCTGACCTTCAAGAAGAGCAAAGTTGTTTTGCTTCTGACATTAGATGATTAGAAATTTTTTTTTTTTTTAATATTTTAATATAAAAATCCTACACTCTTTTTCCTCAAATGAAACCATGATATACCCAATCCCCGTATTTCCACTCCCAGAGTCCAGCAGGTTAGAGCAGATGAAGCAACGGCAACTTTGGCTATTATTAAAAGCAATATAAGTATAGCATCAATCGCTTTTCGCACCCCATTCGCCCAGCATCACCGTTGTTGGCTTCTAGAACAAAGAGTAGTAAAATTTGCATAATATTGCGATTCTACATGAGGCAACCCAGTAGAGGAACCTATTTTTCAGAGAGGCTCACAAACAAATCACATAATAATAATTACTAAACTGGTTCAATTATTACTTGGAATGGAACATAACATTGGGACTTGGTACTAATTCATCCACTGACTGGCTAACTACCTGAATGCCAAGGTATCATGTTTCAGTTGGACTTTGGGAAAAGGTGTAATTGAAACAAATAGGTTCAATACAAAGGGGCGATGATGAGAATTTATTTTAAGAGCAAAACTTGCTACAAATACCTGTTATTAACAGAATGGCTCAATAACGCTCGGAGAAGAAGATAGGGAGGCGAGGAAATGAAACATGGAAATTATTACAGGATCCTTCCCTCCATCATCATATCTATAATCAATGGTTAAATATAACTATGGAGAGGAAGTAACGCTCGTCCAATTTATTCCATTCCAAACGAAACATCAATCCAGGCAGGCCCTAAAAGGAATGATGAGGGAATAAATGTGAGTGAGTGAGAAGCGTATCATATCATATCATCATATATCCTCATCCCACTTTCAAGAGAAAAAAAAGCTTTTTGCAGGAAAACAGAATCTGCTTTAGCCTATTTATCACCAACATTAGCAGCAAAGGAACTTCCACTTTTGCATGGTGGTAAATGGAAATAATAATATGGCAGAGTGGAAGTCAATAAATTTCACCTTCAAACCTCTGCATACTTCCGCAATGAACTTGTTGGTCTTGACCAATAATTGCAAGTTTGCGAGAATATTATCATCATCATCATTATGGATTGAACGTGGATATCATAAAGGAAAAAGCATGCTAGGGCCATTTCCTTAGGACGTCTTCGCACTTATCTTGGTCATCATCATTGTTATTTTGCAATGAAGATTGGATCAACTTTTTTTAGTTAGAATATTATACATCCTCAGCACTCATTTGAGGTGGCACGACACGACCGTAAAAAATGTGTCAGTAACAAAAACAAACTGCTAGAGATGATGATCGGGGTTTCCTTCTCGTCACTCGCCATTTCATTTCATATTATTATTTTTATGAAAACTACCTAAAATGATCACAAGGCAAACCTATTTAATAAATAATATGTATTAATTTCACAAAGTGGATTTTTAAGTGATTGAAAAGTAACCTTTTTCAGGAAAAAGAACAATAAAAAATATAAAAATACAATTAATGTAGATTCAGATGCTATATAATATAGTTGAATTAGGACGATAAGGGATTTAATTGGAAGCATCAGATGGAAGTTGGAAGGGAGCTCATCTACATTTCCGGCATGCCATGCATGAGCGTGAAGGATATAATGAAAGGGCGCGGGCTTCCATTCCTTCTGTTTGGCGATTTGGTTAAAGTGGTGTTAATTATTATGTGATGATGATAATAATCACCACGCTAAACTATCCCCATGTTTTATGCATGTAGGAAATGTTGGGATAATTAAATCATCCAGCCACTTCCGTTCACAACCATTAAAAATGGGAAGGGGATACATGGTATGAGCTCCACTTTATCTGGAAGCGTGCAAACATTAATTTATGGAATTGCGGAGAGGGCAGAGAACTAAACAATTCAATTAAATAAATTAAATTAATCATTTGAATATCAATCTGATCTTCAGATAATTAAAACCATCTTTTGGCAACAAGTTGGGCTCGCCAATTCATGTCTTACAAATTAACTCAAGGAAACCAAATACGAGAACATACAACCCAACAACAACACTAATTGTATCGAAAATTAGGTGAAGAGACGCCCACCCAAAACAGCCGAAAATAGTTAAAGATCATTGCTATTAATTGCTAGAGTTGGAAAGCGAAAGAGTGAGAGGGGAGAAAATGATAGGCACATGGGAGGCCTCCCAACTATCATTGCTTACAATTATTGTGCTAATATTTTGTCCAACAATCTATACCTTTTACTGCATAGCTTGATTTGATCATAAAGAAAAAGAAAAGGAACTCGTGAGGGAGAGGGATAGTAAAGGATTAGCAAAGAAAACAAGGAATTTTCTATACATTAATGCTGCCCATGGTCACCAAGAATCGATGTAGTTATCTGACATGATCTTGAACTAAAAAAATATGTTTTTCCTTTAAGGAAACAGCACAAGAGATTTTGAAGGGGTTGGAGATATAGGTAGATGCAAACTTTTATATTATATGGATGTCGGTATGTAAATTGGAGTTGGATTAATTATAATAATGGCGTTTGTGTCCTTTCCTCGCCAAAAAAAAACTGCTCTTTAATGATCATTGAGTGGCGAATAGAATGTGCTCTTGCTTACTAGTTTTTTTCAGTAGATTTGACTGTTTTGCTACTACAGAGATATATTGCTTTGTGGTCAACCATCACCACATCCACCAACCAACTACTGCAACCAGTGACATGACAATCTCAATAATATGGACTTGACTTGATAGTTTTGTGTCATGTGCGAAAGGGTAAAAAAAAATTGTTGTTGGCCCTAGCACCAGAGAGTGGAGTGGCCCTTTTCATTGCCATCACAGTAAAGTAGTGTGCTGAATATGTAGAGAAGGGGACTTTAAAATGAGGTATTTTTATTTATGTTATTTTAATACACGCGCTCTCCCTCCCTAGGTCTATTTTTCTAGGGGATGGATGGAGTGAAATGAAATGAGATGAAATGATCACAGAATTTGATTCGACTTATCATCCTCGATGCTAATTAAATATGTGTTCTATTCAGTCACATAAATAGAGTTACAATTACAATCTATTCCAAATCCAAGGCATATTATTTCAGTTGGAATTTTTTCATGGCATTGGCTGCCATGGCATGAGTCTGTATTTTCAAAGAACTAAAATACCTTAACTCTTTTCAACTTTTTGTAATTGTCAGGGGAAGGACTATCACTATCAGCAGTCCATGAGTATCATTATTACCACTAATAGCTATAAAGACTATCTACTAATGTGCATACATGGCATAATGACAATTTACATTTTTAGCTATTTTCTTTGAAATTGATCTTGGGAAAATTATTTGTTTAAAAAATGAAGAAAAAGCGAAAGTTTCATGCAAATTCAAATAAAGAAATGAATGAATGAATGAAAAATGCATTAGATTTTATATGCGTTTGTCAATTGAGGCTAATTTAGTTTTCAAAAGAAAGAAGTCAAGGTTAACTAACAAATCCTGCTTGATGGCGGTGAGCATTTCGTAGTTATTTGACTGTTTTGTTTGAATAAATGTAATTGCTCAGCCTCAAAGTTAATTGTTGTGCTTAAGGTAAAACTCAATCAAAGCCCTTTTATTTTAATTTAAAAAATGTCGAATCTTAAAAGTGAACGATCATTTGCCGGTAAACTGCATATCATGTTTATATATTTTAATTTTCATGTATTTGATACCCTTCGATACTTTTTTATTCCTTATACTAATTGTAAGACCAGTTTTTAACTTTGCAAATATGCAGTTAATTATAATGCTTCCTTTTTTCCCATTATCCGGGCAAAGAAAAAATAATTAATGGGACTTTTTGTCCTTAAGTATATTGACATAAATGTTACTGTTATTATTATTGTTACTTTTACCAAAAACCCAAAGTACAAAATGGCAAGTCCTTCCAAAAAGTTTGGTTCATTAACAGACGCTGATTTTTGAGTTTATACTATTTTCTTGGGGAAATTCGCAATTATGACAGAAAAGTTATAGCTTGGTTTGACCACACAAAAACTTGAAAAATTAGGCCAAGTCAATGAAATGAAATGATGTAAAGGTGGAGGAAAGATGACACTTGAGCTGACAAACGTGACTTCCATATTCCTGCCAATTTTCTCCGCTTCATCATAATCATCATAACAAAAGTGTATTTTTATAACAGCAAAAAATATATTAAGTTCTCCGAGTCCCTAGTTGTATTAGAAAGCATACATGTCGTATTTTGAATTTTTTTAAATATTGCGAAGGTGGACTTTTTGTTATCGCCTTTTTGGCAAATCCAACTACAAATTAATTTAAGATTTATGAATATACGCAGTCCATCTGCTATGTATGTAGTATGTGTATGATTCCACTTCTTCATGATTCTACATTCTACAGAACAGTTAACGATAACGATGACGCGGTAGGATCACATTACATACATTAAAATAGCCTGATCATCATACATGCATAAGTCATACTACTAATATTTATATTTTTTGTGTCCCATCCCAGACAAAAATTTTAAGTAGGCATGGGGCTGAAAGGCATGGGGCTGAAATTAAGAAATTAATCATTGACCGATAGTTGAAAACAGTTTATACTTTGAAACAATTACTAAACCATTTTATGGAATATCAAAAACAAATGATAATTGGCTACTGATCTTTCATTTATTATTGATCAAGTATGAATTATATATAACAACATATTGTGGTCAAAACTACTTGGAACTTCCAAGTTGGAAGGAGCTGAGATCAAACCTATTGGAATTGTTAAAGGGGGTGAAGCTAAAAATATATTTAGGACATCGATGTGTCACAAGTTTTGATTTAATAAACTATTTTAACTTTTGACCCCTTTACGGTGACCGGTTCAGGGTACAAAATATTCACAATCAGTGCTGAGGTCATGAAGGGTAGTTAGTACCTTTGCATTAAAAAAAACTGTTTAAATTACTCAAGTAAAGCAGACAGGATAATGCAAACAGACAGACAGGCAAACGTTTGGAAAACACGAGTACGCTGTTAGCTCCGTAATAATTACTGGGAATTATACTAAAGAACAGAAAGTAAACATGATGGGATGGTGACGATGGCAGATCCAAGAAGGTAAAGGGTTGAGGGTTGAGGAGACCCAGCTTTTGATATAAAAATATGATGATGATTTTTAACATTTTCATGTATAATATGGTCATTGTTATTGATATTGATGATGATGATAACGATGGGGAACGATTTGCAGGGTTAGGAGTTTAGTTTTGGAATATAATATGTAGTATACGTAAATAATAGATAGGATGGCGATGACCAATTCATATTTCGTTTATCCGCATATTGATATTTTATAATGTATCTCCGTCGCTCTTCATTGTCCTCTCTTTTGGTTGGGCTTGAAGGGCTGCCAAACAAGTTTCTCAAGAACAGGGAAAACCTGCTATTTGCTCCTATGCTATCTTACTTCGTATTTATAGAGCTGAAACAAGCTAAAGCTGTTTTTCTTTTCAGATCATCACCATCCTCACAAATCAAATCTTTTGAATTAAGTATATATTGGCTACATCTGTAAAGTGAATCTTTTTTAGCAAGTAGTAGACAAAGGTGAGATATAATCTTAAAGAGACAAAGTCAAAATCTTTAGCTTTGGGTCCATTTCCATTTTTATTATATGAATATGTGTTGATGCTGTTATGTTACATTCATTACATGGTAATGTTGATATGTTGGGTGCGTGTGATACGGCGAAATGTTTTGATGAGATGCAATGTTTTTTCTAACTCACTTTGTTACTCAATTGGATACATTACTGCAGAGACAAGATCAGAGCTATTTTATACTATACAGAAGAATAAATATCGCCCGAGGGGATTTATCGAAAGGGACTGCTTATACATATTATGATTAAGATTATTATAATTTAGGTAAATTTTTTAAGATGTTTAACAAAGAGCTGATATATAGCTTTAGAGTCGTGGTCGTCTAGGCATTATCATCGATTGAATATATGATATGATCAATATAGGAGGAATAAATATGACTTTGTCGATAGAATCATATAGCATAGGTAGGTATGCTCTTTTCCTGAACCTTTGATCTCTCGCATATTTGCCATTCACGTAAGAGTAAGAGTGATAATCAATTCACTTATTTTTTGCAAGTTGCAACTATTGTTTAACTGTCCTGTGAAATATGTTTGTTCTGTTACTTAAAGAGGATCCTCTTGGTCAAGAGCGTGTTACTTTTTTCGATGATGATGATGATGATGATGGTAGTGATGAATGTGCATATTTTTCTTCATATCAAAGCGGTATATTGATCGATTCTCGTCATCATATCAGCAGAAATTGAAAGGGCAGAGTTATGTCTAGGTTGGCATTGTTAGAGAGCTCATATCTATCTTTATGATTTAATTAGACTAGGGCCTTATGCTTTTAGCATGGGCTATTGTATTCATTTCATATTTTCATGATTTGCAAATATGAATAATACCTAAATATTTATATGCGTATGAATACGAAGATGGAAATCTATCCATATTGTCCACTACTTTACATTGTCCTGTTTCTCGAAATATTCTGTCTGCAATCTAAATGTTGAATCTTGTTAACATCTTTGCAAAAATTTTATGATGGGGCTAAATGACCAATTGGCAGAATCATTATGGCCACATTTCAAATTATTAAACGACGGGGTTGTTTTTAAGCAGAGGAGACATATTATTCCTAGTTTGGGAGCTACATATATATTTTTTGTGGATTTCATTGTCAGTAACAGCTCCAGTGACAGGGACATGTCTACCTATATTGATTGGACTACCTCCTCTTGAAACGTAACAAGTCATGCCTTTGATGATTCCCCAATTTTGCTGTTAAGCTGAATAAGTGTAATATTTATGTATTTGCATAGTAGGTAGTTATTTTGTAATTTATAAATATATCTGGGCTAATTCTACATAAGTATAAACTTAAATTTGTTGGTAGATGGCTCAATTGAATTGGAATAAGTTTTTTCGGTATTTTTTTAAAGAGAAAAACTAAGGAGTAAGGTGGTTGATGCCGACAGCTACATTTTTAATCTCTTGCCCCTTTAATATTTATTTATCATTTTGAAGTTGAGCAGAGTGACTTGAAGGATTACTTAATAAACCAATATATTATTTTTCCCTTCGGTTAATTGAAACATGCTATGTATGTATGCCCATGTATGTCTCATTTTCATCAAAATGGACTTTTGGAAAAAGATAAGTAACTTTGAAATATTTATCGATTCCCAAGAAGCTCATCCTCCCTTTCAAATCCTATAATCCAGTTCACTTCAAACAATTTCGACAATTCAATGGCCACAATTGGGAAATGTTTACAAATATTTCATAATTTCCAATCCAATCTTTTGACTTACTCGCAATCAAATATTATGTGTAATGTCGTGCAAGTAAAAGCGTTTCCAGCTTTTTCTCAGGATTTAGCCTTCCGAATTTCTCAAAAAGGTTTCTGTACGTGTCCATATTCCACCCTTCTTGGAATCTGAACTTTGGATTCTTCTGCTCTGGAGTTTCACTTCACATGCTTGACGTTTTCGGGTGACTGATAGAGAGCCGACCACAAAAATGAGTTGGTTTTTGGGGGTGTTATGAAGTTACTGAAAACTTCAGAATGATTCCACTCTTTTTCTCTCCTCGTCTGTTGGAATGGGATCAACTCGTATTTTTAGTTGCTCCCATTCCTGCCTTATCTATTCTCTGAATTCTTTGGATTTGGAATAAGAATGAATCATATTCAAGAAGTGTCTTTGTAAATAAGACCAGGCTACCAAAACCAACCCTTCGTATGTGTGTTTTCTTATGGAATCCTTTCATCATCCCCTTCATACATGAAAATAGATACTATTTTTTTTAGAAAAAAAAAACAGTGTAACGTAAATTTACTATGTAATAATACAGGAACTAATAAAAAGAAGATATTCACATTAAGGCAGAATTCTTCTCATGAGTGGATCATGTTGTGACTACAGTTAATGGCAACACAATTGCATCTCTCTTTAAAATGAGCCCCGGTGGGAACTGAAATTTTTTTCCATGTTGAGTATATATTTTGTGCATGTAGTTTAGTTTAGCATTTGAGGAGTGAACATTTTGAAATGGATTTTTTCTGTAAGTTGATCCCTTGACATTGACATTTATCATTGGGTAAAAGGGGAAGGAAGGAAGAAAAAATCCAGTCAAGTCAGAATGAGTAAATGATACACCAGAGCATAGTTACAATTTACGAGTAATATGCAACATGAACTCCTGAAGTGGAATTGCATCCTTAAATGCTAGGAATACTAGGAAGTTGTGCCGGGGAAGATAATCTGAAAGCCTGCGATCATTATGAAATCTTAAACTCTCTGCAAGTCAATGCAATCCCATTTATAAGAAAACAAAGTTGAATGGGAGGGGGAAATACATATTTCCCTCAGCATAATATTTCCAGCTGTCACACAAATCTTATGCCCTTGCCATGTTTTACACCCAAGAAGGTAATTAAAAGTGCCAAGGAGAAACAAACAAAGGGGAGGGTCCTCTTCCTGAAAGATACAGTAGCTTTGGAGTATGCTCTTACTGAAGATTAAGGTCCTTCCCTAGCTGGATGGGATTTATATACGTAGATACATGGTCCATAGTTTATGTGTGCAGGGCTATAATGCATAGCGATAAGTGGTGAAAAAATAGCGGCCGCTTTATTAGATGGCGATAAGAATGACGACAGCAACATGGCAGAGCGTCACAAACGGTCAAAGGTTTTTTTTTCTTTCTCAAGAGGGAGAACTGAGAACTTCCCTCTGTCTGAAATGGTTACGGTAAAAGGCTTGAGAATGAAGTGGAGTGAAATGAAAATGAAGGAAAGGAACTCCTTCATTTGCTGAGATTTGGAAATGGAAATATATGTACTTATATGATACGGTAGAATAATGTGAAATGAGGAGAATGAGTATTTACGGAAGCCGTTCCTGTCGAGTTTTCATGCACTCTTCTGATTCTGACTGACTACCAAGCTCATTAAGAGGAGTTCAACTGGGGATGTCAATGGGGGAAAAAATAAAAATGTCTCGCGTGAGCCATGCATTTCAAGAAACCCCTGCAAGGAGTCGTGTTGTTTATGACAGGGTGAAAAGTACTTTTCTACTTGGGATTCATCTCGATGACGTAGTTTAGTTCAGGTGAAGGGAAAATGAGATATGATAGCGGTAACGAGTTGAGAGCTGAGGTTTATAGAACAAAAGGAGGAAGACAAGATGGGATTATGAATATTCAAATGCCCAACATAACTGACAAATTGCATGAGACACATGACGTAGCACTCATGATAAATATAATAATTAATCTATTATGCTTGACTGGGTGTCTCAATGAAAACGGATGTTTTTTGCTCGTTGTACCTTTTCATTCACATGGAGGACTGCTGAATGCACTTACGTAATAGTCCAAGAGAGAACGAACAAATGAACTTGTCTTTCATTTTTTAAAAGAAGAAATCAAAGGGGATAACAGAAAAAAATGCATTAAACTGAATGACATCTCGTTAGTTAGATATGGATGATTCGGGTCTACCTATATCCAATGGAAATTCCATTCCAGTTAATGACGATTGAGCAGCAGAGTTTATCCAGGTAAATTACTAAATGATTGTATGGCATATGTATTATATGCCTAGTCAAGGGGAAAATTTGCTTTTCGCAATATCTCTCCATTTTATCTCCCCTCCAACTAATTACAACCACTTTGGCAAAGAGAATAGACCAGACCATGTAATAATAATTTGCCAAGAAAAAAGGGAGAAAAAATTTCAAAAGGTCGCAAAAAACTCGACTGACATGACATTCAACACACAGGAGAGATGTCTTATTTGCGAAAAGTGATTTAGGGATGGAATGGACTGGGTGAAGCAAAAATTGAAAAAAAAACGGGACAGGGCTGGGAATTGCAATATCACCAACGCATAAATTGGCCGGTGTTACTCATCCATGTACACAGAAGCCTATCCAGAGATTCCAGGAGCACGTTTTTGAAATGTTCGCGTCACGTCTTTGGTCAAATAAAGCTCATATTTACTTGGCTAATTCACCTAATGAACTTATCAAGTTGTATGTTTGTCACGGTGCCCATTTATACATATATATAAAAGAAAGTGTATCCAGAATATAATATTATCTTGGAAATGCGGACAAGATTTCAAAAATCTCGGTTTGCACGGGAACCTTACTTTTAGATGTGATGATGTTGAACATTTTGCCTTGTCTTTTGACTTGCCTTGAGAGAAGGACCAACAGGTAGGGCATATAAATAGGCAATAGGTAATTTCTTTATCATGCTCTGGTCTACGTGCTGTCGCTGGTGTGCATGGAAGGAGAGGTGTGCTGATATTTTTCCACCAACCTTCCCCTTTATCCACACAGGTAAGAAAAGACCTCCAGTCCAGTTGATCAGAATGGAGCAAAGAGCAAAACCTGACCAGTTAAAACACAAGTTTCGAATATCGTTTCTCTGGTCTTGTCGAGGAAAAATTGTTCGGATGGGAATATGTCTATAAACCTATTGCTACGTAGTATAATATTATAGGTCATTTATTGCTTTAGCCTTTAGAGCAAATTCATTTTCACGTCAGTTCTCGCATATGATATCGCCAATCAAGCTGTGAAGGTTGTTGCGGATCGACTAGCCAGATGCAATGAAATAATTCACACGTTGATTTGATTTTACAATAATAGAATTACGTGAGGAACTGCAAACGACCGTGGTAATGAATAATGAATAACATCAGAATACAAGTCTATTCTTCATTAAGTATGCTCCTGGAACATAAAAGCTGTTACACCGTGAGTAATATGGGATGATTGCAGGAATCGTCTATGTAATTGCAACCTCGGTCTGGCTAATCATCCCCGATGCATTCATTTCGCTTCATTTTTTGCAAATAATCGGAGCATAGAGATTTATGATTTATGGAGAATGAAGGTAATTATGATTATAGTCAATGTGTGGGGGTAAAAATTTGATAAATAGCTGGGTTGTGGATTGCACAATGCAATTCAGCCTAATATTTGTTGATCAGTATATCCATGCGAAACTTGCTATTATGCTTCCTCCTTGGAACAAAATATCTCACCTGAACTATCCATTTAAGTAATTTCCAGCTTGAGTTGCAATTTGTCATAGTCATATTCAAATGCGCATCAGTCCATGGTTTAATCTAAACTACATATCCTTGTGGATGGTGAAATGATGATCTTCACCACACTCAGGAGATAATTCATCTTAATCCATAACCATGCAGACCACAAATGCAAACCATTTCCCGACACTTTTTTTATTATTAGATAACCAATTTTCAAGATCCAATCAAGTAAGTACATTCATTGTCATTTGAGTTAAGGACGACACTCAAAGTATCTACCTAGTCAGATCAGCTAATCTTAAAAAATTCTTGAAAATCTGAAAAAAGGTTAACCGTTGATCTTTTTAGAGCCCTATTGTGCGGAGGGGAAACCGAGTCGAATGATAAACTGATAAACATGAGCTCAGCTACGGAAAGTTTTTAGCCCAGCTCATATTGTTCATTGTTGTACAGTGGAATCTTGTTGTACATGGCAGAGGTTGATGGAATTTGGAAGAAAAAGGCCCTTGCCAGTGGTTTCTTCCCCTTCTTTTTTCTTCCTTAAAGATGCGGGGTTGCCGGTAAGTTAAGTTAAGGGTCGGCCGAGGTTGCATATTACAAAGAAGGTTGTAGATAGGCACATTAGTCCGTATCTAAAATGTAAGGCAATTGATGAAGACGGCGATAACATTGGATACTACTCGTGCATCAGGAGAGCATTACGTATCCATAACTTCAATAGTTTCCTCTGCAAGTTCAAGGTACATAATGTTCGGTGGATGGACAAGGAAGATTTTTTGTCCGTTGGACTTCAGGGTAAATTTTTAGGGTTGAAATAAGGAAATAAAATATCTTACGATGATGATAAGGTGATATTATTGAACTCCCATATTTTGGGTGGAATGACTGACATGAGCATTTTGGTAGTTGAACGATATTTTAAAGTTGAATACGCAATCATAATGAAAATAAATGTTGAATAAATAAATGTTGACTTTGACTCCATTTTTTTCCGTGATTAGATTACGCAGTATCACTTGACTATTTCTCAAAAAGACTCAATCTCTCAAGCATAACAAAATAAAAGCACAAGACTATGAATCTTACCAAACCACAGTTTAAATTAGAGGGTACAATATCGGGAACCTATTTCAAACTGGAACAACGTACGATATGATATGATCTTTATCTTCGAGGATATGACGGATGAGCGGATGGACGGATATGATTATAGCTTTTCTCTAGAAAACTGGGGAAATTGCAGTAAACTTGTAATATTGAAGACATTAATTAATACGCGGATCTATGCCCATTATGATTTTATGGAGAAACCCATTTTCATACTTAATTACGCTCTTGCTTTTCACTGGAATTCTCAAGGTAAAAATTATGCTTATGCAAGGATATCGAAATGTTACAAATTATTCTATTAGCTATGAATCCATCAGGAGTCTGGACATGAAATATTGTGTACAAGTGCATTAAGACGTAATCTAATGGGCACAGTTATCAAGGATTTAAAACTGGATAAACTGACGGTCTTCGGACAGTGAGTCACGCAGATAGGTTCATACGCTAAAAAATACCGGAATCCCAGTCCGAGGAAAACTGCTACGTTTTTCCCATGCGAATTGTAATTTTGAGAAACAACTGAAAATTATCTCGAAGGAAATAAATGCTCTTGCCGATGATGATAATGATTGTGGTGGTGGTGGATTTTTAAGACAACTTTTAGTGGGATTCAACATCCTCGTAAAACTAATAAACTGTACAAAGGCAATTAAGATAACTTGCTCCATTACATAGGAATTTGTATAATAATTTTATATGACTGCTTTTCACAATTTATTTCAAAGTATATCACTTAAAATTAGAACATGAAATGATATACATTGCAAGTTGCAATTTGCAACTTCTCTAAAACGCCGATAATAGATTTAGAAAGTTTTAAAGGCAATTTTCTCAATAACTGTGCAACCGACCTGGACGAAATATGTATGTATATTTGGAATCAGCATGAAAAGTGCTTTCTGTCGATATGCTATTTGCCATATGTTGTCATATGACGAAATTTTGACCTTGACCTTTGACATTCTTACCGTTATCCAATATTGCCCATCTT
>JAQIXQ010001482.1:0-14406 GCA_034700485.1 Pseudosinella alba | reverse complement strand
GAGTTGCAGAGTTTAAATAAACTTGAGACCATGCTTCAGGAACTGATTGAGGAATGATTTAGTATAATTTGTACAAATAGACTGTTTAAAAAATAACACATAAATGAATGATTATGGATATGTTTTATTTCACAAAATAAATGATTTTCGTTCATGTGTCATTATGGTCTGGGAAGCTTGACACTAATTTTCCAAATAATTACTTACACATGGGCACCGCACCAGGATGCAATGTAATTAATGGATGCCATATGGCCAGTATTGAATTATTTGCGGTTATCCAAAACGGCATGCACATCATATCATTTAGATAGAGGAACATTTAATTACATTTTTTGAATTTAATCAAACGAAATTACTATTTTTAAAATTATTAAATATAGTATGACATGCTTTTATGTGGGGAGAGCAAAACTGCTCAGCATTTAAAAGGTGGAGTTATTCCCAGTATTATGTTCATTCCCTTTGCATTACCAAACAGATAAATTACATCAACTCCATCCTGGTATAGTATGGGAAATAAAATGGAAACTGCGATCCTCTTCTTGGCTGGCGCATGTCTAATAACCTGTGTCAGTGGGAATGGGGTGGTCACCTCCCACCTCCAAAGAAGGTTCCTCGACGGGGACACCCAAAACGTGGTCGTCTCCTTCACCCAAAGCATGCAGCCCATCTTTGACCAAATCAACCAGATGAATTTCTCCAGCGATGGGGAAAAGCGCACCGCTCAAACCGCCGCCCAAGAAGAATTCACGCAGGAAACCCAAGCAGGACTGAAGAGCTTCCTGGACGGACAAGGAGTTCAATCTGAGTCATTCTGGATTTCCAACCAAATGTACATCCCAGACGCCGATGAAGCCTTGGTCACTGCAATTGCAAGCTTCCCAGGCGTGTCCAAAGTGGAGGAAGAGCCAATGGCTCATATTGATCTGCCACAACCTGAGGAGCCGCAAAACAGAACCGTCAGGGAAACTTCAGACGCTTGGGGCATTCAAAGAATTTGGGTGAGACAAGTTTGGGAGGAGTCAGGATATCAAGGAGAGGGGATCGTCGTTGCAAATATAGATACCGGAGTGAGACACACCCACGAATCACTCAGAGGTCGCTGGAGACAAAACTACGGCTGGTTCGACGCCGTGGACAGAGCAGGATCCCCTTATGATCCCAATGGCCATGGCACCCATACAATGGGGACCATCGCTGGGACCCACGGGGTTGGGGTAGCCCCTCAAGCCACTTGGATTGCATGTAAGGCTGGTGATGGTAACAATAGATTTAGTTGGAATTCCCTACTCAGGTGTGGCCAATGGATTCAGGTATGGTACGGTGCCAAAAAATACTCCATGTGAATAAATGCAATGAATCCTAATTGCTATTTAATTAATTCTCAGTGCCCCACCGACACGAACGGAAATAACAAGAACTGCAACATGGCTCCCAATGTGGTGTCCAACAGGTAAAAAATAGAAAATTTGAATATTGGCGATGTAGGTTAATAGGGATGCAGTAAGGCTTTAGTTAACTTTTTAATGGATTTTGATATTTGCAGTTGGTCATTCGACAGAAACGGGGACAGTTACGACAACGTCATTCAATCCTGGAAGAATGCCGGGATCATCCCGGTATTCTCGATGGGAAACTCAGGACCTAATTGCAACACTGGGCAGTCCCCCGCTGATAGGAAGAATGTGATTGGGGTGGGAAGTACAGAGCCAAGTGACAAGATTTCATCTTTTAGCAGTTTGGGGTAAATGGAGACAAATAAGCCATGATTGTTCGATTCAGTAATATGGTTTTAATCAATTGTATTTAATTTATTTGAGTTTAATTGAATGCTGAAATACTTCATTGCAGACCTGCCTCGGATGGCAGAATCAAACCGGACGTTGTAAGATATTTTTGTTTAAATTTATTCATATCATTTTGCAGAATAATTAATTTAAATCGTAATTATTTGTTTCAGTCAGCCCCAGGCACTGATGTCTACTCAGCAGCTCATTGGAACGATCAGGACTTCACCTGGAAATCTGGGACATCCATGGCCTGCCCGCATGTGGCTGGTGTGGTCGCCCTGATGAAGCAGAAAAGACCTTCACTGAACTTCGATCAGATTTACGATATCCTAACCAGAACCCCATTTAGGACTATGGATACGAGCACAGCCAAAACCTGTGGAGGACGGCCTGGCAACTCCTACCCCAACAATGTGTTCGGGTATGGGCTTATCAATGCAGTGGATGCTCTTAATGCATCGTAACCACACCACACATATATAAATTCGGACCATCTGTAATTTAAGCAATAAATTTGTTCTTGTGATGCTGTTAATAGTATTCATGGAGGTGTAACCGGATGGCTTGTGGAAAATAAAGTGAGCATTTAAAACTAATTATAATTATCTAATTAACATTTTGGTTGCGGTTTCTTGTCCCTGTCTGGATTTTGGCAGGGCATTTGTCACATTTAATTAACGCCAATTATTGCATCTCGACATCTCTAAATCCATTATAAATAATGATTAAATAAAACAATTGCACTTACAAGCAAAATCATATCAATAATCGATGCTTCGTCGTAGACATTGATATACATGCACTTCGGTGGATATTCGCTTGTCTCTACCTTTTCAAGTTAAGTACATTTAAGCTATAGTTAGGGGTCAATAGGTCTTTGTTTAATTAGTTTGCGAACGTGATGAGATGAGGCTCGTAACAATTTTGTGTGTACTTTTTTGTATTTACATGCCGAATGAATCCACTTTATGAATGTTTCACCGCAAGAGATAATCAGTTACGAAGTAAACTATAATTTAAGTAGACTCACCAGAATGCTCCAACTTGTTTAAGTTTGTGACTTGCGGTTATTAGCGTTAGTCATCGCTCCACAAAAAAATGGATTGCCATGTTATAGTCCAATCAATCCATTCATCATCATCATGAGTACGCCTTTGATTACCCCGTTTCAAAGTAAACTTACGATTAGAAGATTTCTTGGTAAGCCTCGTTGACAAGATAAGATTGATAACAACTTTTTTATGACCAAGACATGAAACTAAGGAGAAAACATAGGGTCATCCCATCTACCATAATGTAAATTTCCAATCAATGTGATTTGCCTGTGTCCTAACTCCTAATATAAAGGCTTGACCCAAACCAGAATGAAATCATATTTCGTCTTTACTTGTCCTAAAGACTATATAAATTTGCAGTGCTTAATAGAAAGTTCCATTCTACAATAAAAGATTTCTGGACTGATCGAGGCACAATGAGACTTTCCATCTTAATGCCAATCCTGTGCCTCCTATTATTGGGAACTGCACAAGGACAATACCCACAGGAAGGTGACGCGTTACATCCTAACCAGGCGGTAAGTGCACTAAATTAATTGTGTTCATCCCCAAAGACAATTTGTTGAATTTGGTGACGGTCTCCTAATTTGAACTGTCAATTCAATATTTTTTACAGGTCTCCCGTGTCAAAAGGGCCAACAGCCCCATTTTTGATAACTCCCACATAATCCATACCAGCGATGCCAACAGGCTCCTGAGGGATCCCAGCCTGACTGCAGTCCGGACCCAAAATATGATGAACAGAATTCATGCCCAGGACACAAAGCTGAGAAGGGATGAGTGGGTGAGGAACACTGAGAAATGGAATCGGAATAACCCAACCCAACCTCGAGATCTGTATAACCCTCCTACCAAGAGACCCCGTAGTGGAATGAAGAGCTACGTATGGGAAAATCGTAATCCAATTAACCAACGGGACATTCACAGTCTTATCGTGACGGATGGTAAGCCAAAGCAGGTCCGGAATACATTTAGGCGGGATCGAGGGGTGAGTATAAAATCATTATCGAATAAAATGACTGAACAATATATATTATGACGGGACTAGCTAAGTTGTTTTTGTGTCGTGCATCGTAGATGGTTGGGGGAATCGGTGTCCAAAATAATGTCCGGGAAAGTTCAACCCCACACCGGGTACTAAATGTGAAAAGAGATAGAGCCGGAGCTGTCAACCAAATCTCCGAATATAATTCTAGAATTGGCGCTGGCCTCCAGAGGAGGAATCCTGTCCATTTCCAGGCAAACTACACGGGAGGTTCACGACCCACCGGCCAGCGTCCGGCAGAAAGGACAATGTGGCGACGTGGGTGAGAGCAATTTGGGGTTTCCTTGCATTTATATTGTTTGACGTAAATTGTATATGGGCGGAGAAAATAAAATGAGTTTATATTTTGCTAAGTTAATCTGCTAGGCAAAAATGGAAAGTTTTGCGGATATAATTATGCTATTAATACGTGACAAGATCATACTTGGTTCGACATGGTTTCTGTTTGCATGTTAACTCGACAAATGCTAGGAATATTTTTCACTCTGACAACTTTCTGCACTTATAGGCAAAAGCATTACAATGCCATGGCATGATTCTCTTAAGACATATATTGGTTTTCATATATTGTACTCAAGCTTTCATCATCAAACATAATTTGGTCGGATTTAGCATGCCTCATCGTTATCTGTTTGCAGACGCAAGTCAACTACTTTGAGTTTCTGTGACTGAAGAAAACTTTTGATATATGAAGTTTTAGCAGTGTGAATAATATCGACTTTCCTGTGTAAGCCATTCACGAAAATGCACACAGAGACTTGTCAGTTCTGCTTGATTATTTTTATCCTTCACACTCCCATTGTATGGCATATGAGCAGGTTTATGCCTTGATTTGCTGTGCTATAATTTCATGTTGTTGGGACAGGTTGTGCTTGAAAAGCAGGAATCGCATATAATGCTGGCCGACTGATTTCATACATTTCAAAACAGACATAAGCGAAGAAGATAACATGATTTTTGGTTTATTATAGTGCTCGTGCTAAATGTTACTCGTTTGATTCATATTCATGTCGATCAATATAAGGTGGAAGCTTTTATCCTACCAAGCTTGTCAATCATATTCATATCATTCATATCCTTTTCATCTGAAGCATTCTCTCTTGACTCTTGACCACGCATATATCCAGCAGTCCTGCCAGATATAACTCAAAATCATCAAAATCAGTAAATCTAGTCCTGTTCATATTTGGCGATTGCAGCTCAAGCAAAGGACTCATCGTCAGTTTGTTTTGAGGAAGCCCAGTGGTAAATTTCGATCGCTAGAGTGAGCTAAACCTGAATCGTGAACTTGCCTATAGTCACATGTTTTTAAATAATTCAATTAAAATTAAATCAGGAATCGAAAGTAATTTTACTGTACTTTCATTTGGTTAATTCTTCATCTATATTTACTATATATTTGTGGTATTTACCAGAAAGTTGATTTAAACTACTTTCAGCTCAAATTCTATTAATGGCACAAAATAATGACGTGATCCCAGAGAGCTCTCCGAACAGCGAATAAATGGGATCTACAATGAACGAGGAATGTCGCGAGGATGAAAATTTGTTCAGTCCACTCGTCCACTTGTCCAATCGTCACCGCAACCTTAGGGAAAACTCATACAACAGCATATATTTAACCTATAGCTAACTTATCCTACCCGAAAAAATCCCAGCCAAACAGAGAACCAAGATTTTGCGAACTGATTGCACATCACAATTTATCATTAACTTTCGCACAAAATTTCACCGATTTATTTATTAACATTTTAAAACATATTTTCAGAAATGTCGAGATGACTTTGTTTGCAGAAATTTCGACTCTTTGGTCTCGATGAGACTAAGAAAGTAATTAGCTAAATTTCACATTCTACTTCATCATTTACCTATTTTCTTAAGTGCTCCTCTAATCCAACAATTCATTTTAAACTTTTACAGTTCACTCCCATTTCCTGAGGGAAGGACTTCCGTTCATTATCAAACAAAATTAAAATATGGCAACTTGAGCGGTATTCATCTATTCATTCTCGGATATTGATTTGTTAATAATAATAATAACAAATGCTGTAAAATGGAGAGAATGCTAATCATACAACTGTGCTATCAGTTAATTGCATTTGTGGTAACGAGGGATCTTTCCTAAAATGAAGGGATTATAAAATTGTCTATTTTGGAATTCGATTGGGTCAAAATAGGTTTCCTTACAAGTGGTATTACGCACAACACGATGTAATTCCCTTATTCCTTTACTGTAGTATTTTTTATTCTGGGCTAATTTGTCACACTAATTTATATCAATCAATTTATGACAAATTATATATTTATTCCTCAAAGTTGTTTCATTCTGATAATTTATCTCAAATATTATTTTTACTCTTGCAATTTGTCGCCAATTTTTATTTTTACACTTGAATAATATTTTTTATTATCACTATTTTATCAACTCATGTTGCATTTGTCATGTCAGTTAATATCTTTATTTAGAAATAATAATTCTTCATCTACGGATTTGCTTTAATGAAAAAAAATCCCTCATTACCCCGAATAAACTTATACGCCAGCAGCAGCATTCAAAATACCTAATTAAGTAACAATATTTTACCGAATTTATTATGACAATGGTAGCGTTTGCTACACGAAAATGTACAAAAAAACAGAACTGTTCATATGCAATTTTAATGATTTAATACAAGAGACAGAGACATTTATTGAGCTGGAAGATGTCACCGTCCTGTTTGTTAATATAGAGAAATCAGTAATCAAGTCTCGATATGTTGGTTTAAATATTTTGCCGAATTTTGGGCAATAAGAAGCAAAATGCCAAAACATTAAATGCAATGGTAAATATTGTGGCATGCTTTTCATGCGTGACACACATTTTTATTCTGACAGCTTTTGCCTTCACCTTATTTCTCCCAACGCAACTAATTTTGCAACTTTCTATTTTGAAGGTTTTCGTAAACATTATGTCCAAAACACAGACTTTTTCTCCAGTGATTATGGGAGGTGGTCGGGATTCGGCCAATGAAAGAAATAATTCGTGTACAGACCAGCGGGTAACCAGTAACTACTGACAACAATTAATTAACTTTTATTCTTCCCCAAATAATCCAAAATCACCTTTAGAACAAAATTACTTTCCCCAAAACAATTAACCAAATCTCTAAAAGGTAATTACAGTCACCAAATCAGTTATCTTACGAATCCCTCACTGTCGATCAATTCAACATTTAATTTAATTCCCTAATTTACTTTCACAATTAAGTTTTATAGCCGGTTTTTACACAAGTTAAAGCCAATGCAGTTGAGCAGGCAAGGGCTGAATTGGAAGTGTGGTTTTTACCACAAAAATGCATTTAACAGAAAATTGCTTGGCTGTTGCTTATGGCATTCTAACCCAAGCTGGAATTGTTCTAGAACAATTTGATGGCTCGCTGGCCCGGATGGGGCATAATCTACAAAAAAGAATGAGTCGAAAGCAAAAACGAACAAAGTCAAAGATTTCAACCCAAGCTACCTCACAAAATATCTATGCAAAACTAGTTAGAGATACAGGTTTTCGACACTCCCATCAGATCGAGTTATACAGAAAGTAAACTAGATCTCGAATTGAAAACATGAACAAACAGAAAAAATGTATATTTTATATCCTAGCAATTAGTGGAAAGATTAAATAAAGTAATTTTAGTTGTTTTTATATTTTAAACAATTATTAGCCATTGTGCTGAGGCTCGGCTTCTTCCGCAATCTCCATTGGGAAAAGGCGCTGGGCTGCACGTTCCACAACACCAGCCTTGGTCTTCACAAAGAATCTCCTCCCTCCCTCAGCGACTCCCACGATGACAGCAAGGGGCCAGGCCTGGCGTTTGGCGTTGTCCGTCTCCACCAGGACGACATCTCCAGGTTTGAGGTTGGGTAGGGTGTTCCGCTGCTTCCTCTCGAACTTGAGCTGGCCAAGGTATTCCTTCCTGAACCGGGAGCGGAGACTTTCCCTGAGCTTCTGGACTCGCTTGTGGGCTCCACGGGCACTGGTAGCATCTTTGATGTCCAATTCAGGGAAGTAGGCTAACCCCGAGTTCCGGATGAGCATGTTTGGAGTAAGCGGGAGGGGGTCGTCAGGATCCTCTGCCAAGTATGTGAGGGGACGATTGTTGAGAGCTTCCTCCACCTCCAGGAGTAACATCTCGAGCTCTTTCTGGTGGACAGACCGTTGTCCAAGGATGTTCCTCAGGAGTTGTTTGGTGAGCCCAATGAGGCGCTCATAGAATCCCCCAAACCAGGCGGCTGCGGGAGGATTGAAAATCCATTTGAGGCGGCTCTCCAACGCAAAGACCTCTACGTGGCGTTGATAAACTTTTTGCAGCGCAGAGTTGGCTCCAACAAAGTTGAGCCCGTTGTCGGAGTAAACGGTTGTAGGTTTTCCTCGTCTTGCCACGAACCGCCGGAAGGCAACAAAAAACTCCTCAGTTGTCATACTGTCGACAATCTCCAGGTGAACAGCTCGGTAGGAAGCGCAGGTGAAGAGGGCAACCCAGACTTTCTTCTTGTTACGTAGGGTAAGGGGACCCGCCATGTCGACCCCAATAACATTAAATGGGGCTCCGCTTCCGGTTCTAGTTATGGGAAGGGGTGGCTCAGATACTTCCAGTCTTCTCTCATGGTACCTTTTACAGGTCCAGCATGACTTTACGATTTTGCGGACGGCTCGGCGACCGTTGAGCAACCAATATTTTTCTCGGACCTTAGAGAGCAGAAGTTGTGTCCCGATGTGACACGTACTATTGTGCAAGTCACGTATCAACCTCTTCGTAAATTCTTCATCGTCAGGAAGGATGATTGGGTTGATCTCGATCTCTTCCTCCTGAAGGAGTCTCGTCTTTGTGCGGAGAAGTCCCTGTTCATCAACGAAGGGACGCAGCTTTTTGATACGGCTGGGCTCATCCAAGAGCCGGCGCTGACAATGACGAATGATGAGGACCTCAGCTTCCTTCATTTCATCTTCCTTAATAGAAACTAGAACTGGCTCAGGAACTTGGTTCTGGTTCTTCTTCCGCTCTACTCGGAAGAGAAGGTTGTTCCTCACTCGAGTCCACATGGCAACGGCTCGGAGCATGTGTGGGTAATGGGAAATACGAAGGAACTCCTCAACTGGGCTGTTGGCTTTGGAAACCAGGTTGCTGGACACGGACTTCCGCTTCTCTTGGAGAATCTCCTCTTCTTTAGGCTCTCCCACCGTCATGGGCCAGGATGACTCCGGTTCGTGTAGCCATCTGGGGCCTTTCCACCACTGAGTCTGAACCAAACTTTTGGCACTGCATCCTCGGGAGGGGTAGTCGGCTGGATTTAGCTTACCCGGCACATGACTCCACTGGTGAGGTAGAGTAAGCTCGTTGATCTCGTTAACCCGATTTTGAACGAAGACTGCCCAAGGTCCCTCTCCAGTGATCCAGGCTAGCGCTGTGGAGGAGTCGGTCCAATACTTAATGGGAATCTCCGGGTTCCCCATATCCTCCAAAACAGTTCTGGTAAGGCGAGCCCCAATCAGACATCCCATGAGTTCCAAGCGAGGGATTGTCAATTTCTTCTTTGGAGGGGCCACTCGAGCTTTTGCTTGGAGGAGGCTGAGTTGGACTCCAAGTGGGGTGTCCAGGCGGAGGTAGACGACGGCAGCATAGGCATCTCCACTGGCATCGCTGAAGGTGTGAATGCTCCGATTCACTCCTGTACTCCAGAAACAGAACCGGTCGATTTTAAGGTTCTCGAGGAACGGGATTTGTTGGCTCCAGCGGTCAAATTCATCCTGAATTTCTTGAGGGAGAGAGTCGTCCCATCCTAGCTTGAAGTTGTGGAGCTTGGACATGATCATCTTCACGGTGATGATGAAAGGAGCTATGATCCCCAGCGGATCATAAAGCATGTGGGCGAGGGAAAGTACAGCTCGTGGGGTAGTTCCCTTCCCAATGACCTCCAGGGCAGACTTCAGATCCAAAGATAATGTGTCCTTGGCGGTGTTCCAGATGAGGCCAAGGATAGGAATTAATTTTCCTTCGACGGGGTCTGGTCCAAACTCCCATCCCCGCAGGTCCAGTTGAGCGGGGTCAAGTAGCTCTCGACTTTGGTTTTGGAGGAGTAATCCAGCTTCCATGTTGGGGACACTTCCCACCACATTATCCACGTACAGGCTGTTAATCAGGGTCTTGGCTGTTGTCATGTGGGAGGGAGGACTCTGTTCCAAAAGGTACTTTAACGTTGCAGCAAGTAAGAAAGGGCTGCTCGTTACTCCAAAAACGACCCTGGTGTGCCGGTAGATCTTCATCTCGGTGCAGGTGAGGTCAGTCCACCACAGGAAACGCAGGAAGTCACGATGTCCGGGGTCCACTTCTATCTGCTGGAAGGCCTTCTTCACATCAGCAGTTACTCCAACTTTGTCTAGTCGGAACCGGGTGAGGAGAGAAGGGATCAGTTCCAGATAATTTGGCCCCTTCTCCAGGCAGTCGTTCAGAGAGCGTTTCCCTCTAGCTTTTGCGGAGGCGTCAAAGACGGGACGGATGGGGGTAGTGGAACTCGACAACTTTACAACGGCCCTGTGGGGAAGGTAGTGCCCAACATACTTGGCGTTGTCTGGGGAGACCTCCTCAATCATTCCATCCGATTCCCATTGGAGGAACAGTTGATGATACTTCTCCAAGTAACCATCCTTCGTTAGCTTGTCGGTTGTGGAGCGTAGTCGCTTTTCGGCCCCAAAATAGTTTGTGGCAAGGGTCGACTGTGATCCGGAGATGAATGGAAGTGAAACGATGAATCTCCCATCCTCCTTCCTACGAACAGTATCCTCAAAATGCTGTTGAGTGAGGGCTGCTAATTCGGCCTTTGATTGGGTAGCAGCCTCATCCCGAATCCCAATTGTGTCCAGATCCCAAAGAGATGAAAGAGGTAGATTCATCAAGGTGTGGGTGACCATCAAGGATCGGGCAAGATGCTGGTGATGAAGGACTGGTAGCTTTCCGCAGAGAACCCACCCCCATCTTGTTTCCATTGCGACGGGGCCAGTTCCAAGATCGACAATCCTTCCAGTGTAGAGTCGAGGAACCACATCATTGCCAATTAGCACTTCAGCTGGGGCAGGGAACTTGAGGTCATTGAAGATCACTCCCCGCTGACGAAATTCAATAGTCCAAGGGCCAGTGGCAGGAACAGGGAGGTCCCCAGATATTTTTGGAACACACCAAACATCAAAATCGCATGGGAAAAAGTTGAGCCCCACTCCGGTGGCATGGAGCTTTACAATTTCGTGCCGTTGAGAGCCAGTTGTACCTCCACCAAAAACATGATGAGTGAGCTCTTCTTCTCCCATCTTTTCGAATCCCATTTCTTGATGGAGGGACTCGATCATGTAGCTCTTCTGGGAGCCAGTGTCCAGCAGAGCACGGACTACTTTAGTTCCTCCGTTTAGTCCCGTAACTCTGATTGGGAGGATTTGGAGGGGGACTTGACTCGAGTACACATAGGAGTTGTATGAGTTGGTCCCAGAGGGCTGTGACGGGGGGACCACTTCAATTGAAGGTTGCTGTCCAGTTGCTCCGGCCTCATTGTTGTTGAGGTTTGTGTTGGTTCCAGAGCTGCTCTGACCTTGACCACTGGAACTGGATCTGGAACTGTTGCCACTGTTGTTGCCCTTTCCAGATTCCTCCGGGCATAAAAGTTTACAATGCTGTTTGTTGCAGCGACCACATGTAACTTTGGCCTTGTTGGGGCAGTTGCGGGAGGAGTGCCCCACTTCTAGGCAGATGAAACAGGCTCCAGACTTTTTGACCACTTCAGTCCGTTGGGGAAGGGTCATCTTCCAAGCACTTCGACATTTGTTGGAGCGGGAGTGACGGTTGCAAAAAATACACAGGTCGGAAGATTCTTGGCTATGGAAAGCGGCGGCAGTTGCAGCGGGGCTTTCATTTACAGATGTCTTCCCTTTTTTCCCGTTTCCTGAGGACTTCTCCTTTTGAACCGGGTTAAGCTGGAACTGTGCATGGAACCGCTCGGTGTCATGAACAATCTCCTCCTGTAGGAATTTCATGAGCAGCCCCAAATCGTCCTTCTTGCCGGGAGTGTGTTGCCAAGCAGTCAGGATATGTTGGGGGAGGCAGGCTTCTACGGTGGGGTACAGCACAAGGGCACTCTTGTCGGCGGTCACCCCCAAAGTCTCCAAATTCCGAATGTGAGCAGAAATGGTAGTCACCAGTTTTCGGAAGTCCATCTTGTCCTTATTGAGAGCTAGCTGGAGGAGCTCCCGGGAATAAACCTTGATCAGCAGACTCTCTCTTCCGTAGATGTTGCGGAGGTGCTCCACAGCGTCCGCATAGTTCCCAGCCGCCAGGTAACCCTTGACGATGTCATGGGCTTCGGAACCTTCCTTCACCGACTGGAGTAGCAGTTGCATCTTTGTTGCTATCTTGATGTGGGGGTTGGTGTGAATGTCTTGGAAGTGAGCCCAGAAGGGGGGCCATTCCAGAACAGAATTAACCAACTTGGGAAGATGTTCACGGTTCCGGGCGATGGCTTTGAACTCGTGATTGAAGTCGGGTTGGGCAGCGGTACTTTGCTGTTGACCTTCTTCTGCAGTAATTAGGAGCTGGGCGTTCCTTTCCAAGTCCATTTTCCTCTGGAGCAGTGAACACATCCGACGATTTTGTTCTTGGTAGTCGGCTGGAGTCCCCACGGATGCAAGATGGGCCATGAAGTCTTCGTGCACCTTGAAGTAAGCCTCCCAATAGATCTTCACCTTATCTATCTGGGCCGGGAACATGTTCAGTGCGGCCCCATCAACTAACAGCTTGAGGTAGTCGAGGTGTCCGGAGACTTCGGAGGCCGCATTTTCCTTCAAGATGAACAGACGTTGTGCAGCCACACGGGGGTCTTCAACCGCGGCATCCCTATTGACATTGGAGGGAGGGGGAGGAGACTTCAGAAGAGCTTCCGCTTTGACTTCCAGCTTGATGAAGCGCCTGTTTAGTAGGGAGTGAGCTTGTTCCTCAGCGTCGCACTCCACAACCTTCTTCTCCTTCATGAGATTGGTGATGAGGGTTCGTCGCAGCCGGTGGGTGTCCTCCACTTGGACACGAAGGATCTTCAGACAGGTTTCTACTTCTTGAAGATCGCTCGCAGCCACAATGGCATCATTGAGCTGCTGAAACTCTCCTTCGATGTGTTTCAGCTTCAGGTCAAGAAAAGAACGGGAAGTATCCGATGCTGACATCTTTCCGGAGGGGGATGTTGATTTGGATGGGGTTTCGACGTTGGTGCTTAACCGACGAGCCTTATCTGCTACTGATCCAGAGCTGAGAAGGTCACTTTCCACTTCGGTTGTAGCAGTCTCGTCTTCAACTTTGATCTCCGGTGGATGGGGATGATGCTGGTCGTTGTCTTCCTTGTCACTCATAACTTTTAGGATGAGTAGAGGTCACAGGTCACAAGCGCAGGTCTAACTAGGGGCGCCACAATGTCCAAAACACAGACTTTTTCTCCAGTGATTATGGGAGGTGGTCGGGATTCGGCCAATGAAAGAAATAATTCGTGTACAGACCAGCGGGTAACCAGTAACTACTGACAACAATTAATTAACTTTTATTCTTCCCCAAATAATCCAAAATCACCTTTAGAACAAAATTACTTTCCCCAAAACAATTAACCAAATCTCTAAAAGGTAATTACAGTCACCAAATCAGTTATCTTACGAATCCCTCACTGTCGATCAATTCAACATTTAATTTAATTCCCTAATTTACTTTCACAATTAAGTTTTATAGCCGGTTTTTACACAAGTTAAAGCCAATGCAGTTGAGCAGGCAAGGGCTGAATTGGAAGTGTGGTTTTTACCACAAAAATGCATTTAACAGAAAATTGCTTGGCTGTTGCTTATGGCATTCTAACCCAAGCTGGAATTGTTCTAGAACAATTTGATGGCTCGCTGGCCCGGATGGGGCATAATCTACAAAAAAGAATGAGTCGAAAGCAAAAACGAACAAAGTCAAAGATTTCAACCCAAGCTACCTCACAAAATATCTATGCAAAACTAGTTAGAGATACAGGTTTTCGACACATTATATTTACTGTCCCGAATATTACCTCGTATCCCATTTTTTATCACAGCAATTTTCTCATCGTTATTTTGGCATGTTGCTCAAATATCACTTTTATTCTTTAAATTTTTACATGCCTATTCCTTTCTTTTAGCCGTGATGAATGATGCCCAACAAAGCATTAAAATGACTGGAATAGTTTTATATATAGTATCACCATCACCCATTTTACCGATGTGAAAAGTGAGTCTTATTGTTCATATAAAACCACACGTTAGCATACATTTGAAGATACTGACTAAACCAGGATTGGCTGATAAGAACAAAGTCCATCAAACTTTTGACTTATTACTTTGCGACGAAGTCCAGCAAAGTATTGAGGATATGTAGTAAGTCTGTCTGTGCGTGTGTCCGCTGCGACGAAGTCCAGCAAAGTATTGAGGATATGTAGTAAGTCT
>JAQIXQ010001481.1:0-14408 GCA_034700485.1 Pseudosinella alba | reverse complement strand
CTTAACAGTAGCCACCCCTTATAATTGCATAGTAAAAAATTCCCCCTGGGGTGCAATTACTCGGAAGTTGCGCTGTATAATTATTATAGATAATCATTTTCATTTGCGTAATCAAAAACATTTGGACTTTCCATTGAGCATAGCTAAATATCCCCTCTTCAACGTTACTGGAATTGAACTTGTTATAAGTTAATTACCCAGTTGCGGATGAATGTTTAAAGTTACTAGTGTCTAGTACTGTCATATCAAAATATCGCATTTCGAGGCTACCTGCAAAAACTACTTGAAACTATATCTGAATTCCTTCAAGAGTCAACTCAGACAACAACGTAAGACATACTAGCTGCAATGAACATGAGAATCAAATCGAAATTCATTTATTAGAACAAAAACAGTACCTGAGCCGGTTATCATGTCTTTCTTTTTCTGCACATTAATATTTCGCAATGAGCAAAATATTACGATAGCTGCAAATTACATTATAATTCTGTGGAACTGTTGTGGATTGTATAGATTCATCAAGTTAAATTGCATGCTACAGTTGAGCTTCAATACACTTCTCATATCAGAAGACAATATAAAATATAATTTACTTCTCCAAAAAAAGTTCAAGGCTGATGGAAATGAAAATTATTGAACAAAATTGAGCAAACCACACACAAACAGGTATAAAATCATCATAAATTTTATCTACATGTAATTCCTTAGCCTCATCGTCATCATATCATCATTTCATTGCGGGCAAGTTTTTACCATCAATCCATTTGTTCATCCATCGTCCATCTTACGTAGGCTCATAAAAAAATCAGGATAAAGAAATGGGCTTCTCAAAACTGAAAAGAGAGAGCAGTGGTGTCGTCGTGTCGGTAATCGTTCCGAATAAAATTGAAAATGAAACTTTTGAAATGAAATGAGAACAAAAACAAATTATTAACAATTTTTTAAAATTGAGAATGATTTGAAAGTTAAATATTCATAAAGTCAAAATGAGGCATAGCATGATTCATGAATGGTAATCGTACGAGGAAATCTCCAATTTAAAATTGTAACTTTTATGCATATTTATGATTTTGATTTAAGCTACAGTTACAAAATGCTACAAAACTTTATTAACCTTTGAAAGACTATTGTAACTTAAATATTTTATGGAGCTGAGAAACCCATACTCGGACTGATGCAATAGGACTCCTGCAATATGCAACTTGAGAGAATAATGAGCAGAACGATGAAAACTTCAGAACGATGAAATTGACAGCGACACACTTGATACGATTTTATAAATGATATGATATGATACATGCCGGAGCTGCCGAGGTCGCACCGTGGGAAACTTGTCGTTTTTTAATATGGAAATCCTTTTATTATGAATAGTGTGAGAAGTGGGGCATTGGATTCAAAGGATCATCATCATCATAAAAATAATATGACATGAGTAATCCACAACACAATACAATTTCAATATCATGCAACACGTTAAAAAAATAAGTTTGTTTTTCAGTTTGCAAAAAAAAAGATGATGACTGCAAAAAAATATGGTCACATTAAAAACTTTCAAGGAATTTGAGAATGGTCGATTGTCGATAGTAAACATACCAATTTTAATTTGCATTCTGTTTATATTCATGTTGGGCCCTGTAGGAAAAAATTCATTTTCGTTATAATTTCTCCTTCTCCATATTTAATAAGCAAAACATTTTGTGGTCTACTTTTTTGTCATTAAATCCCCTTCATTTTCATCAACCTTTCTCTCTTTTTAAGATTCTATGAGGACATTTGCAATTAACCTTTGGATCCCAATCATTAAACAATTTGCTGGGTTGACAGTTCATTTCATGCAGATATATACAAATTGAAGTTTCAGTCTCAATTTTTGCTTGCATCTTGCATGCATGGCTAAATGCTAAATAGGTAAATAACAAATAATAAGGAAAGTTTTTTTTCTCTGCAAACTGATTATTGTCCCTTTGCGGTAGAATATTTTCATTTGTAATCACACGACAGGGGTCATTTAGGGTGGGTCGTGGGTCAGAGTCAGGATATGGCACTAATCATATTGAAGAATCATAATGAGCTTGTTTAGAAATTGGATGTGGTGAAATTCGGGAAATAATATTAGATAGATTACTTTTTCTTCTCTATTGAATATCATATTTACGACAAATAATGTGATAATTTTGGAAAGGCGAGACGCGCATGAAACCAATTAAACTCAAAATATACAATTCAGCGTTACGCTAGATCCGGATCTGTAATATGAAGTAGTACCAAATGCTGCAAATTTATTTATTTGAGGAGCTAAGCTATTCCTTCTCAGGAACATTCAGCAAAACAAACCCGCTCCTTGAAATTAAGGAATTAAGAAAAGAATCAAAATAGGGAAGGTAAATAAAAAATATGATTAAGTAACTATATTTAGGAATTTCTGAAGCAGCAGAATCTGAAATTAGCCAGACTAGATCAGTTCATTTCAAATACTACAAAATAGATTTAGGCAAATCAGATATAAATGATGTCTATTTGTCGATCGATAATCGACTGGCTTACCAAAACCAAACAAGCCATACGCACAAATATAGAATTCATTTCAAATATGCCTTGTTCAATGCTATAATTTTATGATTTGGGACTTGCCTTGCATTCTGATCTTTATGTACTTTATATGAATTTACGTAGTCATCAAATCTTTCATTTTTCTTACGATTTATCTGCATATTTCTTCCCTAGCTCTATTCTAATATATTTGTAGATAAACCTTGCATTGAACATGAGAGCCATAAATATATTTCGTTCTTTGGCTATAATCATAATTCATCTTAACTGACTTAACTATTATTATTTATTCAAACAAAAAAAAACTTTCGTTCCCTTCTGAAACTCCTTCTTCCCTTTAATATTATGTTATTATGAAAACAATCCCAGGTAGGCATACGCCTAAAAACAATTCATGCATATGTGGACTTACTAGTGGATGGCATAATACCTATAATATTTTGTTCCTTATCTACTTTTCAAGATCAATGCAGACATTGCAGATCTTTAATTCTTCCCTTCAGTCATAATACATTTACCAACAATACAGCCCCACTTAAGTTGTTATCATCGCACAGGTCGCAATTCAATTTGCATCCATACCTTGGCTTATTCGTTATATACCTTACTCCCTCCCCGCATTTCTGCATGAATTACTTCATCTTTCATCTTCTCGCTGAATTTATGCATTTACGGATCTCTCTGTTCTAGATAGAAGAATGCATTAAATTTAAAAGCCTTTTTATCTGTTGTCCTTTGTGATATGATATGAATGAAGCAAATGTGTCAAAGTCATGAAATGATGTAGAAGAAAAATATGAATAGGAAGAGAACTAGGATTTCAAATGAGGAAGAAACTTTTAAAAATATTTTACTAGAAACTACTGACATTAAAAAAAGGTCTAGTGACTGCAGCACAATTTGTACATTTCTGCAATTTCTTCAATTTGCGATTTAACTTTGTTCTGTAATTTTGCACCTTTTTGTAGTATAAACATGTTAAAATGGACTTTTTTCTTTTGAATTTTTTTGCAAATTCAGAAATTCGCCATAGGATAAGTTGAACCAACTTATATTCTTTGTGAATGTGGCTCCTTCTCTCCCCGGTCGGTCGTGATCTTCACATTCCCATTCACAATCTTCAAAACATGAAGATGATATTATATTCATGAAATCATGAAGCATGATTCATGATGCAAGAAAGTTCAAAGTAGCTAAATATCCCCAGTCCCAAAAGTCCCAATTCTTATTCTCATCTCATACACTCCTCAGGAGATTATTTACAATACGAAAACAGCAACATCATCATCACCACCGTTCCGTTAGCCTCACCTCATCTTACGATCTTACCTCTTTCGACAAATGCCAAAGCCAAGCCTGAACTTACCTGTAAAAGCTTTTCATACAAGATCCTCTCTGTTCCTCAAAATGATATGAAATGATGTACATACATCTTAACTCAACAATTCAACAATCAACCTAGCAAATAGAGGCATGCACAATACAAGACTCATCTTCATCCTGAGAGAAATGAAAAAATAACCCATTTTACAGGTTTCATTGTAAAATCGTATTCGAAATGAAATACTTTTACGTGTACGGAAAGGAGCAGGTGAAGAGATGAGGAATGAAGATGAGCATAATCCCAAATGGCTTGATATGATGATGCTAGAAGGAAAAACGGCATCTGAAGGAACTGTTTACCAAAAAGTTTTAAACTTCAGAGAGAGGAACCTTCAACAATGCAATGCGGCCACATAGCCATATTGTTATAAGAAGATATACTTCGGCAGAAACCAAATTCTCTATACCTAGCATATAATAACTTTTTTGAAGAAGATCCCTGTTGCTTTATTAAACACCTGTGGGAAAAGTGGAGGAGGTAGCATATAGAAATAATGAATCCATCTATGTCTATATGCATCTATGTAAAATAACACGGCTTTATTGTTATTGGAGCAAAAATGTTAAATACCGTACAATACCACTTGCCGATTGTTGTTGGACGAAAAGAAGGTCTGAAGAAGATGATATGATGAAGAAATGAAGACGAATAAGAGGATCGAAAGGGTTTATCATGAGAAGGGTACAAGATAACTAGATATTGAATTGAATTGAAATTTAATGTTGGGTCTCTGGGCTCGCTGTGAAACATTTAATGATAAAGCAATAATATGCAATATCACTAGCGAACTACATTTACCATTATGAAGCATTATTAAGACTTAAGAGCTTAGAGCCTTCTTAATACGGAATATGCATACCTGCTTCAGCTCCCAACTAAACTAACTGACTTGACTTGATTTGCCATTTTGAAAACTGTTTTCATTATTGCAATTTTGCATGTGAATGCGAATACGAGAAGGTATCACACGTAAATGATTAAAAGTGGAGTTAAGTTGTTTAAACTCCCTTCGGGATATGGTATATGGCCTATGTGTGTTTTAATTGTAAATTGTAACTGCGCTTAAGGATTAAGGGAAGCGTATAATAATTTATATTGTTCTACGGTGGCTTCTTCGCATTAGCACTCAGCTCATCATCACACTTTTGCTGCCTATGCAAGTTCAGCAAAGAGGAACGGAATAGAGCTCTTAAGTCTGTTAAATGTCTGTTAGTAAACTACACTTGTTTGGGCTGAGGAGGTAAATAGTTATTTATCAAAGGGGAGCGGCCGCCCACATTAAGGCAACAACATAACACATTTGCTAAAATATTTTGATGAAGATGATATGATATTCGACTCATCATCTTATCCTCATCATCTTCTCTGCTAAGGTGAGGGAGTGAAGTGAGTATAGTCAATTGTGCAGTGCTGCATTTTTGAAGGTCCCTTAATTACTATAAGATGGGATGTGAGATAAGTTGATCTTGAAAAAAAGTTTGAATGAAATTTTAGTATAATAAGAAGATTTACAGTTCTTTAAGGAACTAATTTCACATGAAGGGAAATGTTGAAAGTTGGAATTGGATTGGATATGATATGAAATAGATTGGTTTTGTTGGGAAGAAATGCCATATTGCCCATTGCCCATATAATTGGAGATAATTTGTTCCATTTTGGTTTGGAAGTGGCAGCTTGAAGCTTAAAGTGCCTAATATGCCAAGCCATTACAAAGAGAACGGTGAATGATGTGATATGATATGGTCTTGAAGTGATCGAAGTGAAGTCCTGCAGTGTGGTGCTGATGGTGACGAGTGGCATGGCTAAATGAATAGAAATCTGGTTCTTGGAACTTGGAAGCATTTTGTTTTAGAGAGTTTCATGAAAATGGGCCATCTATGAAATTGGATTTTGGATTGGATTGGTGTGTGTGCTGCTATATGTGAGCTTTGTGCTCTTTGTTCCAATATGAAAATAAATTAATGTATAAAATTGATTTAAAAAGTTCCAAAATGTAGTTCAACCGGGATATGGGGATAAATTATTGAATATTGCACTGGGAAAAATATATTATTGCAAAGGAAATTATTTCCCAGGAAAGAAATTACGAAGTGAATGACGGACGGGTGAAGTGAGGGAAAATATTCTAAAATGATTATGAGGAGGACAAGAGTGACCAGTTGGAACAGCTTTCCAGCTCAGTTCCTTCTACTGGTTTTAGTTAGTTTTATTAGTAGTAAGTATTATGCCATTGCTCAAAATACATTCAGACCGAATCAGCCCCCGACCTTTCTGGCGGGTGGGGATTTGTCCAAGTTTTCAATTCCGGAGGATACCCCGGTTGGATCTGTCATTTACAGGTATGAAAACTGCTTATTGATTAACCTGGTTTACAACGGCCAGTTAATTAATTAACAAATTCTAGCGTTATTCTCATCCTCAACCATAATCATTTCCCAAGTTAAATGCTTTGGAAATAATCTCGAATTAAAAATTCTGCTAATAGGGTCGGAGAAATGGATGTAGCATTTAAGTTCAAACTCACAACAATTAAGCTGTAGCCCATAATTTTTTTTTAATTGCTTAATAGACTGAAAGGAAATGATCCAGAAGGGGGTGAGCTTACCTACAGTATCAGTGGAGAATATTTCCGAGTCAACAAACGAACTGGAGACCTAACCCTGATAAAAGCCCTGGATAGGGAGGTGGAGCCCAAAATTGATGTCATTATTAGCTTGACAGGTAAGCCAACGGCTAACGATCCCCGTTAATAATTTTACTTTCCCGTCACCCTTGGACTGTTATCAATGTACATTGCTGACTGTTCCCGGTTTTCATGCATGATATCATGAACATGTACTCTTACATGAATGAACTTCATTTGTCCATAAATCTCCCAAAAATTAATATGCACGTGTACTTTCATTTGTGCGTGGGTGTGTAGATGATGGGAATGGACTGGAGCCGACGACGGTTTCCCTCCGCAGAGAAATTTACCTTCAGGACAGGAACGATAATCCGGTAAAGTCAACACCATTTTCATTAACATATATGTCTTCAGCCCACTTTCC
Organism: Pseudosinella alba; assembly: GCA_034700485.1. Lineage (NCBI taxonomy): Eukaryota > Metazoa > Arthropoda > Collembola > Entomobryomorpha > Entomobryidae > Pseudosinella > Pseudosinella alba. The sequence goes on along the minus strand of JAQIXQ010001481.1, from coordinate 7,424 downwards.
TCCTTCATCATCACCAAATTGCATAAACAGGTTTACAGGGCATTTCCTTAACTCGTAAAAAACTGTTCTGGTTCCCACACAGCCTGTATTCCTCCGTCGGCCCTACGCGTTCAAAGTATCGGAGCGGACTCAAGTGGGATCCACCGTCTTCTCAGAGATCCCCATCACTGATGCCGACTTTGGTCCCAATGCCCAAGTAAGCCTGACATGTGCGGAGGAGGAGACGCCGGAAGCCTGTAGAACTTTTAACATCGAAGTACAAAAGGTTGGGGAAGGGAAGTTTGTGGGGATCGTCTCCCTGGCGGTTCCCCTGGACTATGAGACACATAACGCATATCCCATGACGCTAATTGCCTCTGATGGAGTCAACACTGCAAAGGCGTTTGTCGCCATAAGTGTCCTGGATGTTCAGGACCAATCCCCCAAGTTCTATGGGGGCCCATACGTGTTCAAGGTGAAGGAGAACTCCCATCCTGGGACGAAGGTGGGGGATATTTCCGTTCAAGACGGGGATGTTGGCAATCCAAGAAAGCTCCAAATTAGATTGATTGATGAAGCCGAGAATAAATATTTCCGGTTGACCAATGTGGAGCGGGACATGTACACCGGGACTTATAGTGCCACGGTGGAAACCACAAATTATACGCTGGATGCGGAGGATGAGTTCATTCGGGAGAATTTGGGAGTTTATGAGTTGATTTTGGAAGCTAGGGAAATCCCTCTGCATGCGGAGGATACGGAACCCACCCTGATTACCAGGACGGGTGTGGCAGTGATCATTGAAGATGTTGATGACCATCTGCCCTCCTTCATCCCACCTCAGTTTACACGCATATTGAGGATTCCGTATAATCCGGAGGAGTCCTGGATGTTCCCCGACTTCCGTGTGGAAGTCGAGGATTCGGATGTGGACCCTCACAATTCAAAGTTTTCATTGAAGATGGATTGGAACATTGAGAATAGCAAGTATGAAATTGATGAAGTGTTCGCATTCGTCACCCCATCCAATGACGATCCTACCATCCAGTCCAAGGGCATCATTACCCTTGAAGTGTTGAACATTTCCAAGTTGGAACCGGGGCAAATGATTGACCTGCAAATTGGGGCAATGCAAAATGGACAAGTGGTCTCCAATTTAAATGTGCCTATTGAAGTGGCTCCAGGACCTAAGGTGGTCCCCGTGTTTAGTCAAAATGTGTATCGTGTTGCCCTCCCAGAGGACATCGCTGACGGGGAATTAGTTGCAAAAATCACTGCAAAAAATCACAATGAAATTCCAAACATCCAATACTCTCTAATTGGGATCGGAGCAGAGAAGTTTGAAGTGGATGAAAGCACCGGAGAGATTTGGTGCAAGGGGAAGTGCCTGGATTATGAGAGGAGCAAGCATAACTTCTTCTTGGTCAAGGCCAAGGCTGGTGACAAAGTGGATGATGAGGTTCCAGTCCTCTTCTATCTTGACACGATTGAGAGGAATGACAATTACCCCGAGTTTGAGCAATTACCTGGATTGGGCACCATGACCCCAAATGGTTATCTAGTGCGAAGGGCAGTGCCCGATGGAACCGCCCGCTTCGATCCACCATTCATTGTCAGTGCAACGGATCCGGATGTGAATGACACGATCGTCTACACCCTCCAGGACCACTCCATCCGGGAATCTGGGATTTTCATTGATGAGCACACTGGAGAACTGGGACTGGAAAAGCCACTCCACTGGAGTGAAGCAGGAGAGCATAGACTTACCGTCACTGCCACGGACCACACCGGGAAGGCCACCCATCAAAGTGTTCTCATTGTTGTCCAAGCCATTCCCAATATCCCTCCCAGCTTCCCCTTCAAAGTCCAGCATGTTGAAGTACCTGAGACGCTGGAGAAGGGGGCGCCCATCTTCACCGTCAAGGCTCACGACCCGGATGGACAGGACTCGGCCATTCGCTATTCCATTGAGTCTCAAACCACCCCGGATCTCTTTGCCGTGGAGGAGAGCACCGGAACCCTGAGACTTAATGGGCAATTAGATTATGAAGAGAAGCAGAGGATCTATCCAATTAAGATTCGGGCCCAGGATGAGGGGAAGCCCCCAGAAACGGCTCAGGTCTATGTGGAAGTACACGTCACGGATGAGAATGACGAGTTGCCCAAGTTCTCGGAGGAGCATTATGTTGTGGAGATGAGTGAAAGTAGCAAGCCTGACTTGGTCGTGATGACCCTGAAGGCTAGTGATAAGGATGATAATGCATTTATGGAGTATTCCATCTCATGCCCATGTCAAGTTTGGGATGCTTCCGGGTCTATGGGAAATAAGGAGGATGCGGAAGCTCACTTTAGAAACTTAAGGTAAAATATAATGTTCTTAGTAGCAAAATAGAAACCTCTAATGATGACCGTTGACCATCTTATAATTCTTCTTTTACTAATTACTACATACTCACCTCATCGCATACTTACCTTTTAACCAATCTAAATTACTTTAGAAAGCATAACTTTCAAAACGATAAACTCGATCGATAACATCAACGAATAACGATAAACGTTTAGTGGTTAGTTATGTAGCTAGAATACCTCGTTTACATAAATAAAGAAATAGTTTTTCGCACATTTCTAGTTTCATCCTTATCTAATCCTGACGGAAGTAAATTAGCTATAAATTATTCATAAAATATATCTATATCATTCATCATATCATTTCAGTCAGTTAAATACTGATTAGTTAGCGATTACCATGTAGTATGTAGTAATTCGCATTTAATATATAAAGTTCTTAACTAATAAATTTCTAATTGTCTACAGGGCGGATCCTGAAACAGGGGAAATCATCCTCGTTGACACATTCGAGCATAAGAAGACTGCGGTCCTAGAGTTCCAAGCTCATGTTCAGGATAATAACGGGATCAAGTTGCAGAATGACACAGGTAAGAAAGAATCATAATATCATGAACTTAAAATGACATGACTAATAAGAACAATATTTGATGACAAATTCATTTAACTCTATTTGCATGTAATTGCTTCAATTTCCTTTATATCAGCTTACTAGCATTATTTTTTAACAATTGAGCTCTTAACGAATTGACGGAGCAGAAAAAGTAGAACATTCTGTCAATTTACGGGATACGGGAGAAAATTTTAAGAAGATTTTGGGACTGCGGTAAAGCTTTAATATGACATGAGCCATAACTCATGAGCTATATAAATTTTAGCCAGTGCAAAAATAAATGCAATATGAAATGGGATTCAATTTGTATGAAATTTAGCCACACCACAACCACAAGAGTAAACCCATCAGAGCAAAGCATGAATAAAGACTTTAATTTTAAATTTTTAACTTTTAACGCATTAAATCCTATTATCGAATATAGGCTGGGAAAATATAACTTTAAGAAAAAAGCATGTCTATTCATTCAAGGCTTACTACTTACTATATGGCTATATCAAGAAGAGATAAAACAATGCGCTGATTACTGATTTGATTACAATTGGTAAGCCATTTAAAACTCTTCGCAATTGACAATAGTTCAATGAGCTAATAAAATGCTGATTTTTTCTGTAAAATAGAGAAGCTTTGTCAAGTTGCCCATAAAATATAAATATTTTAAAAACCATTTAGTAACTAAAAAAATTGCTAATAAACTACTCACTGATAACGATAAGCCTCGAGTGGCTACCTACAAGTTAGTATGAGCTTATCGAGCCATGAAGTAAAATCGAAACTTGACATTTCATATGACTATGACTTGATTACGATTACAATCCAATCAGCGATAATGCTGAGGTGAAGTAGCACAGGAAATGAGTCTCATTTTTAAACTGGGATTACATGTTCAGTTAATACTGATTTGATCAATTTTCCCATGTATCGTTCCGTGTCTTTGTGTCTTGTCTTGTCTTATCATTATCATACAATATACTTAACAACTTACCTATGTTCAGATAAGCAGGTATCATCTTATCTACAGAGAAAATGCCTGCTTTCTGGTTCTGGTCATTCATGAATGATGACACGCGATCAGTGAATCAGAATCAAATCACATTCACTTGAAAAGTGGGCAGAAGACTAATGCAACTAAACTAACTAATGTAATTACATATAAAATTAATAGTTAGGTTGGAAATTTTAAATGTAGTTAAATCAAATGACTATAAGCACTAGGTGTGAATGAGAATGAGAAACTATTTAGTAGTTTAGTAGTAGGTGTAGCTAATGTGGCAAGATGAGCCAAAGGTGCATAGGCAATATTTTATATGACGCATGTTATTGTGTCATGCTATGAGACAAAAATGCTGCAAAAACCGCAATTAAAGGTTAGAGCAATAATTAGCAAGACTTATGACATGACTATAACTATTAATAAAAAATGAAATAATTTTATCTATCGCTTTCATTGTTATCTAATCAATAATCATAGTCAGGAGGACGTGCTTTGTGTTGTAGTAGCAAACAATATTTATTGCTAGTTTCTAGTTTACTAAATGCCAAAGGTTGAAGCATATTAAAGTGGAGGGGGATGGGGTGGGTGGACTTGCATTGTCAACTAATTGCTTGCTATTGAATAATCTTGCGTCATATTCTTGCATGCAATGCAATAAACGTATTAATGACATGAGTGAAGTTGTTGAGCATTAACTGATGAAATTCGATGAGAGAAATTAAATTGATTGACAATTAAAGTAATGACTTGCAGTTTGTAGTTGCAAATATCTCTATGAAGTTAGCTAATAGGATTATCTGAAAATTAATTTTTTTCCCATTAAATAATTTACAGCCCTTATCACACTTTATGTGATGGCCGCGGAAAGAACCAAGCCGATTTTCGGACATCCCTGGACCACCGGGAATCCCTGGATTAACCTGACGATTCCGGAAGATTTGGAGAATGGGACTACCGTCGTGACATTGAATGCATGGGATTATATTGAAAGTAAATGGCTTCATATTTAATAATGATTTAGTGATTTTCGGAGTGAAGGGGGCAATATGATTGATGGTGAACTTGTTATTCCTTTTCAGATCAACCAATTACGGACTTCAAAATAGTTGAATCCGACTCCGACATTTTTAGCCTTAATGGTAGCCAACTCCTTGTGAACTACAAGGGTGACGCCCAACTGGACTACGAATCCCAGGACACCTACATCCTCGTCGTAAAGGCAATCGCTGCACATGGAGCCGAATCCATTGCGAATGTCGGGATTCAAGTGAGCGATGTGAATGACAACGCCCCCACATTCACCAAACCGGAATATAAAGGGAAAGTCCTAGAAAATTCAGCTTATCCCACCCCAATTGTGACCGTGGAGGCAGTGGATCTGGATGGCTCCCCCGGATATGGCTCAGTTCGATATGCCTTGACGGGTCCTCAAAGTCATCTCTTTACAATTGACGAGCTAGCTGGAGTAGTTCAGGTTGCCCCGGGGGCAGACATCGACAGGGAGAAGGATGCATCCCACTTGATTACCGTTGTGGCAATGGACACCCCATCGGGAGGACCTTTCCAATTGACAGCTACAGCCAAGCTTCATATCCTGGTTCAGGATGAGAATGATAACGATCCGGTTTGCAAGATTGAGGAGTTTTTGGTCCCTGAAAATGCTCCGGTTGGGACACCAGTTGGGAATATAAGTTGTTCGGATGCGGATGAGAATCCCAAGCATGCCTTCCAAATGCGGGATGACACCCACTTGAGCCTCTTCAACGTGGACAAGGACACTGGGAAAATTTCAGTGGCAAGGGTACTTCGTGGAAGGGGTCGCACGGCCGCCTACCTCGTGACTGTCGTTATCGAAGATGGGAAGGAGCGAACTGTGAGCCTAGCAGTTCCAATAAAAATAGCAAATGTTGTTCCAAACGATGGAAAACCAAAGTTCATCAATGACAACTTCACAGTCACCATTTCGGAAGCGTCCATGAGAGGAACCCCCGTCCTCCATGTGAAGGCGGAGGACACTGACTCATTTGATAATGGTGAGGGGCGACTTCATTACCATCTAATGAAGCAGTTCACCCCATGCCAATCTCTCATCCACTCCGGAAATGTCAGTCGAGTTGAGGATGTGGACCTATTCAGGTTGGATGAAGTAACTGGAGTGCTCACCTTGAAGGACGGGGTGGATCGGGAGAAGACGCCATGCTTCTCCGTCCTCATTGCCGTGGAGGACTCTGGAATACCTCCACAATCGGAGACGCAATTTTTCGAAGTCCATCTCTCCGATGTGGATGACACCTTGCCATTGCTCCCCAAAGAGATGAGGAACCTTCAACTAACCTTAAATGAATCCACGAAAGTCGGCGCAACTGTTTACAACTTCACCGGGGTGGATGCCGACATCCATCCCAATAACCTGATCACATTTGAAATATCGGGCGGAGGGAAGGACCTCTTCCGCATTGTGCCCACGGGAGACCAATCCGCCAAGTTGGTTCTCAACGCTGACATGCGGGGAATGGAACATGATGCCTTGACAGTGGTCATCAAATGTCACCCCAAACATAAGAAACTATCCGTGCCAGAATGCTCCTCCAAAGTGAACATCAAGCTCAACAGGGACCTCAAGGGCTCCGTGAACTACTTGGGGAAAACCAAATACTACGAGATGATCCTTGGCGTGGCCTCTGGAACCACCGTTGGAAACCTTATTGGAAATGCTGAGATGCCCAAGAAGTTCAAGAGTTCCGTTCAAATGTTTCACCCGATGGGTGGGCCAAGCTCCCCTCACAATGTAACGGATTTAATCAAGATCGATGAGGAAACCGGGGACATCTTCGTGTGGGACAATTTGGACAAGTATGCCAATGGACATTTACGAGTTCAAATGATTGACGAGAGTGGGACGATGAAAAAGAACCTGAAAGTTTTTATCGAGCCTAATGAACAGCTCCTGAGTTCGGATATGGTTGAGTTTCCCAAATTGCAGAAGTGGATGGATGAAATTGATACTTATTTGAATTCGCCGGAGGAGAATACTGGGATCAAGAGGGGACTCTTCCATATATTGACCTTTGACCAGACTAATTCCTATGACGGGAAGACAAAGTAAGATATAACTAATTGTCATGTCGCATAATGCCCCAGCTTGGAATGCAGTGGCCTAACTAATTACTAATTACATAAATATTAATTAATTAGGGTTTGCTTCCAACTCTTGGAAAATGAAAATATGGTCAGCCAGGAGAAGGCCCTGCAAATTTTGGACAATGGAGACCTCCAAGACATATTCCTCAAGTACAGCTTTGAAGAGATTCAAAAGGTAAATAACCGGGGTACGACGAGTTGCCGATGGGACAATTGCCGTCGTGACAATTCCCGCCGGCACCGCTTACCGTTTTTAGTGAACGGGCCTCCAGTCCAAATACATTACATATTTGCACGCCATACACATCCACGTTATTAATCGTCATATTTAGGCGCGTAAATGCTCTTATC
>JAQIXQ010001480.1:0-14408 GCA_034700485.1 Pseudosinella alba | reverse complement strand
AAAAATACACATTTGTCATTCACTCTCCAGCTCCATCGATTATGGCGCATTGGGGATGGCCGTAAGAACCGATTCCAATATTTGTAAACTTATAAGCTTACTCAAGAAAGTGGAAGTTAAGATGACTTCCCACTTCGCGTTACGTTACATGAGAGGATTGTATTGTCATATTTGTTCATTGATGTTCCTATATTAGATGGGCCATGAAGTTCTACATGGGTTCAGCCTCAAAAACCGGCTCCGAGATGATACTGAAATGGGGAAGTCCTCATATAGGTGGACCTCATCATCCAAGGAGAAGTTTAAGGCGAAGGCCCAGTGCCTCGTCGAGCAATATGATCGGATCTGGAATTCAGATGGACTATACTTCACCCCCACAGATATACGAGGGGATGGGGAGATGGTAAAATCCAATTTTGCTCCGTTGATTAAAAACAATCACATTTCTATGATTAACCGGATCACATGAATTATGAATGTATTTTACTACTTGAGTTGTTATATATAAATACTTTCAGACAAATGGGGAAAGGACATTGGACGAAAACATTTGCGACAATGGAGGGCTCCGTTTGTCATTTGAAGCCTTTAAGATGGACATGAACTCGACTGGGGAGAAAGGGCAAAGACTTCCGGGATTGGAGGAAATATCACCGGAGCAGTTGTTCTTCCTCTCATTTGCGCATGTAACTACTATGATTAAATTATTCTATATGTTTTTTTTTTGGGGAAATGGTTGGGAAGCCATAACATGGAAACATTGTTGATCCATTCATGATTCTATTGGACTAATTCCAGTCATACTGTTCCTACACTGGATGGTTTGCGAAGGATGGCAATGAAGGGGGTAGTCATAGTCCTAAAAGGATCCGAGTTATGGGGTCGTTGACCAATTATGAAGAGTTTTCAAGAGTTTGGCAGTGTCCCGAAGGATCAAGAATGAATCCGGAGGAGAAATGTGCTCTTTGGGGATGAAGCTGATTACACAAGTACATAATATTTAATCAGCAAATCCATTTTAGCTTAAAAATGCAAATCTTAATTTTATGCCATGATGGAACCTGGGGTAAGCTGGAGATATTAATAAAAGTGTAATGATATGATTAGTAAAAGATATTAATGTAAAGTGTAATAAAGGTGTAATGAAATATATTTTATGTGAGCAACTAACTGCAAAGCTAATAATCATTTTTGGCTAATCGTAAGATTGGAAATCTTAATTTTCCTGTTCATCGAATAGATCAAATTATTTACTACACAATTATTGATTGGTTTAATTTATGCAATGGGTATGGGTTATGGAGCCATGATGCGAACATAAATAACAATAAAAGTTGTCAAATAAATCGTACACTTTTCCACTTTTAACATGGTTGATTTTGTTTACGTGTATCTACAATCCATTATCCGAATATTTTGACTTGCTTATCTTGGCATGACTAGTAATGAATTAATGATACATAACATAAGTTTTTTTTTATCAAAGTTGTCCAATGCATGGAATGAGATCTTTTTATTAGGTCAATTGAGCATAAACCCTTTTCTGAATTACCCAATCCCCAAAATTAGAGATCAAGTAAGTTATGAGAGAGGACTCCCTATTTCAGTTATCTTAAACATGCTCCATGTACTATAATTACAAATCATCCATATGTACATTGAACTACATATTTCTTAATAAATTGTGTCATATGGTAAGAAGCAAACGAGTCAGTTAAGAATAGGCAAAGTCATAAAAAATGACAGTATCGGAGACATCGGAGGTTGGCATTTGACTGCAGAAGGAAGGTTGGAGAAGGAACGAGAGTGATGGAAAGGAAGAATGATGAATGAATGATGATAGCAGATTCCTTTCTTTATCGTTTTTTTTACTGGAGTGAATGCAAGCAGGAGATGAAACCCAAATTCAGAAGTTCTATCTCTTGAACTATATCTAGCCATCACAAGTATCTACCTCACACATTACGTCAGAATTTCTTTGGCTATGACAAGCACATCATCCTTTTACTTCTTAATGTCATAGCGACATATGCGTATCTCATTCCAAACAAGCCATGAATCTTATTCAGTTATGAAAGCAAATTATGCTATGTAATATGAGGTGAAGACTTACTGATCGTGAGTGAATGAACTGTCCAAATCCATAGATATGCAATTGCAATGATGAAGAAAGTACTTATTATATTGGCGTGGATAATGTCCAAAACGTTTTACAACGTGCCATAATATTGTAGAAGGTGAGGTGACATGAGCTTCCACAATTCATTTTGTATATGTATTAATAAACTACTCTCTTCCAGAGCATCATATAATCATATCATAGTTATCAATCTATCATCTTCTTTCTAAGTAATTGCCAAAGCTTGATATTATTATGGAGCATATTTATCTCCATCTCGTCTCTACTTGCGGAGCTGGCGAGTTGCATTGTGACCAGCAATGACATGTTGGTGAATGATGACTCATTGTAAAAACGTATACCAATCCCTCTCGGTTCTTCCTCTCCATTTAATCCTAACTTACAACATCTCCTCATCATGCATTAAAACTTATATAATACGAGAGTCCAAACAATCTTTAAAATTCTCTCTTCTTCTTATCCCATCTCACGATCAGTGCCAGTCAAACAGGCTCGTGTGAAGGAACCACGTACTCGGAATATATATTTTTTGTTTAAAAAGTGACCTAAACTCTTGGACAGTTATTAACTGATCCCCAATTCCATCATAAGGGATTCAGAATGCCGGATGGTATGAATCTACCCTTCCCAAGGTAGCTAGCACTTGTTCATCCACTATATGTAGAAGAATTACTATTACAATTTATAATGCTAAATTATTTGGTAGTGGTCATTTCATTGGCAGACCTTCAAAATTTCCAATGAACCGTGAAAATAATCATGTCATGGTTATTCCCCATATGAAACAAAGTTTACGTTGACTTTAATTCAATTTTTTCAGGAGCACAAGGGAGCTTGTGTCGTCCCTGTTTTCTAGACACAAAAAATTCTTCGTCTGTGCCGGGACCCTTTGCATTGTCCTCATTTACCTTTCCCCTTTCCACCGGGTTGATCCACAACGTAAGTCCCAAAACAAAGCTTAATTTGGAATGAATGAATTATGTGTTGAGCAAATGGTCTGGAGATGGCTAGGGAGTTTTGCACACTAATATTAAAATTATAATGTCTCATGTTTCCCCAGAATTAGCCACACAACAAGTGTGCCGCTCAAAGGAATGCTTGCAGACGTCCTATTTGTTTCTCAAGAGCATGGACACCGGAATCAGGCCATGTGATGATTTTTACAAGTTCACATGTGGGAAATGGGCCGAGGTTTTGTCGGGGAGATCCTTCGGTTCTGTTGACTATCCCATGATTCTGAGAAGCCGGAAGTGGAAGAAAATGTTGGGTGGGCTTCCATCACAATTTTTTTTAAAATAGAAACTTGTTATATGAAGTTGGAGTTCACGGGCTATTTAATGTATTATTTAAAATGTTCAGAATTGACGGAGGGAATCCAACCGAGCGACGTTGAGGCATTGCAGCAGCTAAAGAAGCTGTACCAGTCTTGTAAGAATACTAAGTTTGGTAAATGAAAATTCCACAATTCTGTTACAAAAAAATAGTTCTCCACTTGTCGGATTGCCATAGCTTGATACAAATCTAATATTTTTTATATCCGATTAATAATTTTTTTTCTTTAGAATTAGTGGATCAAGTGGACAAAGACATTGTTATGGAACTACTCGATGGACTATTTCTCCCAGGGGACTCCATTGGGCAGACATTGGCAAAGATCAATCGTGAACTTGGAGTGAGCTTACTGTTCCATATTAACGTTGATCTCAAGAAGAAGAACAACTCAGAAAGGGAAATTTTTGTAAGATTTGAACATTTTAGTTTGTATTAAACTAACCTGATAATTTGGACATGACTCATTCAAGAAATGATCGAGTGAATTGACATGCGTTATTTTTTATGAATCTTTTGATGGCTAGATTGATCAACCTCAACTTACAAAAGCCGACTTCCTTAATGAAACATTAACACTAAACGCCCGATCCCTTAGCATGGACAAAATTTTGAAAAAGTATGATGTCCAAACTCAAGCGCTTGCAAAGAAACTCGGAATTGCCATTGACGGCAGCACAGCAGAGAATATTTTGGAGTTGGACAAAGGGCTTATATTGGTTAGTTATATTAAGATGAAACCATTTCCTACAAATGATGCATTTCAAATTAAATTTGACATTTTCCCTTCCTATGCTTCTTCCAACAGCATTATAGTAGTCCTGAAGACCGGGTAAAACCTGAAAATGACCGCCGCCTAAGTTTGAAGGAACTTAATGGACTATTTCTTAGGGAAATCAGAAGGTTGCTTCATGGGGACGATTACGAAAAGGCTAGAGAGTCAACGAGAAAGGTTCATTTAATAATGGGTTATATTAAGATTGTTGATTGATTTGGCATGGCTCTTGGTTTCTCCACAATTTTAAACATGTGCGTTTTACTTATCTAAATTATATTTCCAAAGATCGATTGGATGGAGTACCTTCATACTCTATTTAGCGGTGTGACTGGGTTAGACATCACGGAAGATTTCACTGTCAATGTGAGGGATGTCCAATATGTTGAAGTGGTTATGAATCATCTTGCAAGCAAACCAATTAGCCAAATCAGTAAGTATGATGAAGGTTTAACTACCTTAATTTTTAAACAGTTAATTGCAATAGCGAAATAAACATGATCATACTTTTTGAAGGGATGAGTATAATTGGTCGACTTTTGCTGATGCTGGATACCCTCCTTGAGCTTGCAAGTGAACTGGATATTATGCTGGGGTAAATTAGGATTCCCTGTCTTTGGTCATCTTATCAAGTATTTGCAATCATAATGAATTACGAAATTTGTTTTAACTTCCTAGACGGTCCGGAGTTTGCACCCTGATCATGGAACATGGGATGCCATTTGCGGCAGTGCATCAGTTAGCAATGGGCGGGGACAATAAGGATAAAGTTGCGGTTCGTTTGTTAATCAATCCCCAAGAAGTTCTCTAAGGAATGACTTGGTTGGTACGGTGGCGAGATATTGTGACTGACTTGATTTGAATGAATTATTTCCAATTTCCAATTTCAGGTCGAGGAAATGCTGTCATTCGTCACCAAATCCTTTAAATCCACAATTTCCCAGTTGGATTGGATGGATCCGGAAATGAAATTGGTTGCCACGAGGAAAGTTGATGGAATCAAGGCAAGCATTGGCTATCCCACTTGGCTACTAAATTCTTCAAGTGTTGATGAATATTACCAAGGGCTCAACCTTACCGGCGAGGGGACCTTTCTACAAAATATATTCACCCTGAGGAAATGGCGGATGGGGCAGAAACTGAGGGAATTTAACCGCCCGGCTCCACCAAACTATTTGTGGGAAATTGGTGATATTCCCCCTGCAGCAGTCAATGCCTTTTATGTTGCGCAGCACAATGCAATTTGTAAGTTTCAGTTTTATCAATTTTTCTATACTTTGCTTAAAATTTAAATATGAGCAATGCATTTAAATAACTTGTTCCAGTACTCCCTGATGGGTTTCTCCAGTTCCCATATTTTGAATCCGGAATAAGTGCAATCGACTACGGATCATTGGGCTCCACTGTAAGATTTCATTTTAGGATCTTTTAGTATCATCGTTTTAGTACAATTTGTTCAAATGTGTTGACATTGAATGCTAATCAATCCATCATTTTATTGAACAAGCCACGTGAAATCTACATTTATTTTTCCTTTATAAAATCAAGTTGGGACATGAAATAACACATGGCTTTGGAGAGCACGGGAAGCACAGAGACGAAACTGGGAGCTTGGCATCCTGGTGGAACTTAACTGGTGACGATGGCTTCAAAACGAAGGTTCAATGCTTCGCGGAGCAATATGACTTATACTGGAGTCCATGGCGGAGATTGAGATTCCCAGTTTCCGGGAGGAGTGGCAACCTGGTAAAATCATTTAATTTGGATTGAATCATGTTATAATTTCATGCAAAGTAAATCCACATAAGCAATTATTTGGATTGGTTAATTTATCCAGAAACACGGAGAAAGGACTTTAGAGGAAAATATTGCTGACAATGGGGGAATCCGGGCTGCGTTTGAAGCTTTCAAAATGTACAGGAACTCCAGTGGAGCCCAGGAGCAAAAGCTTCCCGGATTAGAGAAATATTCTTGGGAACAGTTGTACTTCCTCTCATTTGCTCACGTATGATATGATATATCCAACCTGTTAAAATATTAAACTACCCATTTTGATTCCAAATTGGGTTGCAAAATATTTAGGAAATGTTCTTTTGTAACCTGTTTTATAGTCACACTGCGGTTATGCTGGGTGGTTCGGGGAGGATTTGGGAGAGGAGGATCCTCACGCCCCAAACAGGATCAGGGTCGTGGGCACCCTCTCCAATTATGACGAGTTCTCAAGAGTTTGGCAGTGCCCTCTAGGATCAAAGATCAATCCTGGGAAGAAATGTGTTCTTTGGGGATGAGCCTTGTGGATAACACGTTTTGAGTTAGAGTTATAAATAATCTGCCAGTGAGTAGTTTACAAAGAAACTGGAGTATATAATGATTTAACTTATTCACTGCCATGTGCATATTATCCGAATGCCGTTAGTACATGATCATTTTAGCCATTAGCGTTGTTTTACTTTTAAATTTTTTATATTATGATGTGATGAGGTTTGCCAGACAAATTTAAATTGTTATGCCAATTTTTTGTTGAAAATAGAATGTGTATAAATAGGTAAATAGTTTCCATTCTATAATTAATATTTCAATCCCATGTAAATAAAAAAAAGTGCTTAAACGGAGGGAGAAAGCTGTCCAAAATATTCGAGATTGGGGTAATGTGCTTGAGATTATTTTTTCGTATTAATTAAATACGGATGTGTCTATTAGTCGACTCGTTTATTTGAAGTAAGCCTTAAAATGCAGAGGTTATATGTGGAATAATGTGGATGCTTAGCCAGTACTAATTTTACTTCAGATCGATGGTCGGGATACATAAACTTAGCATGATCATTAGGAAATCCAGGCTTAGGAAAATTATTTTAGCATGATCTAAAAATGAGAGTGCTGTTGCAGTTGCCGGCTAAAACTTGCTGCTTGCACCCCAATGTATACTAGTTGACCGAATCGTTTTTTTACTTGGCCCATCTGAAATGAATCATTCATGATTTCATAATAATAGCCTCCACTTCTCCACGTCATATTAAATGCATTTTAGTCAGCAATTCAACCTAGATAGTTTGTAACTTAAAAAAAAACTATATTTTATCCACGTGGATGTATGAGTTATGAACAAAAAAAATGTATTTCTTTGTTTCAATTCCATGCACGGACTAGGACTAATCATGAATGTAAAGTGGATCAAGAGATACAGATGAATTAAGATTTTATCCCATCACATTCTCATTCTAATGCCATGGTCATATGAGCATACCATGTCAAACATACATCGCAAGTTGTTCAAAATCATTTGTCTATACGTGGATACATCCTGTTTGATTACTCATTGACGCTCATGCTGAGCAGGAAATGTATGACGTGACACTAACCTAACTAGCTATTTTCGAACTTGAAAAACTTGAAACGTTTGTTTATAATCAATCCTTACATAGTTTATTTTACTTATGCATGGTTCTTTTGAAACACACTACATACATAAGAGTTTAATGTTTGGTGTGCAAAAACATTTAATGTGCATGTTCTTGCATTTCTCCTCTAAGCCTATATGTCAGTCTTGCTGGATAGCAAACTCAGCTTATCTTGCATTGCAATATGCTCGAGTCAGTGGGGTTTTGCCTTGGCTTAAAAAAACAAGGGGAAAGGAAGATCATGACCATTTCACCACCATCATATCATACCTATACTCAAGTGCACGATCCAGTTCAATACAAACTGTGTGTGGATGTAAGTTTTTATTTAGGAAATATTTACATTGGCTGGTGCCATTACGATAAGCTAGAGGATAAAATAAAAGAGAATTGTTCCCCAAAATATGCTTATCAGTAAATTATCCAAACTCATTTTTAAAATAATTATTGGATCAGTTGCGAAAGAAGACGAGGGAGCCGTGAATAAACAGATTATGGTTATTATCGTTGGTGCATGACAGAATGAAAATATTGCACTCGGCTGCATAGAAATGAATCTGTGAAGATATCACTACAACATTTTCAATGTCGAAGTAACCAGATGATTTTTTATAGCCCAACTCGGAATACAAAAACTTTTTTCCACGTCAAAGTTTACTGCACGTCATTTGGAATGAATTTTATTTTGGTCAACAAATCAACATAGGTAACTTTACGAACCATACATTATTCACACAAAAAATTATGTTGTGAACAAAAGCATGCATTTCTTTGATTCCATTCCACATTTCCATGAATGGACTGATCGTCAGACTGGATTTAAAGTGGATCAATGGATGCTGATGAATTTGTGTTTCTTATCCCATGCTCAGTCTCATCTCCTATGCATATGATAACGCTGTCAAACATACATCGTAAACCGGTCCAAATTCTTTGTCTAAGCCCATCCACACCCAGTGGCATTTTGATTACTGATCAAGGTGCAAGCAGGAAATGCATGATGTAACATCCTTTGTCATCAGTCATCAATAGTCATCATCATACATCTAACATCTAACATCTTTGTGTCTTCCTCTTAAAACTGAAGGGGAAGATCAGTATGGTGATCCTAATCATTTCTGACCTTGCCAGGCTTTCTATATATGCTAGTAAAATATATCAGTTTTGCTGGATAGCAAAATCAGCTTGCCCTTGCTTGCTCCATCCCTTGGTTCGCTTTGTTTAAAAATGAAGTGGAAAGAAGATCATCACATCATGGTCGTGTTCATGTCATCATGATTACTAATATCTTTAAATACAGACACTTCTAGTTCATGCTAAGCCTAAGATCATTATTTGGGAGCTGCATTTGAAAAGAATCGAATTGACTAGCAGGCTCACCTACAGCGCTTCATAAATATTTTATGTTAGATTTGCATGGTTTACACAATACACATGGCATGACAAAACACCAATGACGCATGCTGTTTACACTGAAATTTTTAAAACATTAAGAAATATTCAGCATAAAATTGCCTACTTCCTTTCAGTTTCACAATCTTCTTCAAAGTCATGTATCTATCAAGTGGAGTTGCAAATTAATGATTTCATTCGCAGCTTTGTAACAACTCATGAAAGGAATGGAAAGGAGAAGCAAGGAGATAACTGACACTCCTCAAATGAAAGTTATGCATATTATAGTATCTACATTGCGAGCTATAAAAGTATCATGTCATCCTATTATTTATTAATATGATCTTGTTCCACGTGAGGAAAAAAATCCCCACCAATTCATAATTTTGGAGATGAGCTGTTGTGCAAGCTTGACCTGATTGCGATGACTAACGGATTAGTCCCACTCCGCTAAGCTCCTTGACATCCAGTCTTGCAGTTTTACGGAAAGAAAGTAATTGCACACATGTTATTTATAACGGAAATATTGCAAATTGCAAGTGGGGAAATATAAGCCAAGTTCTAATTAGAGATTGAACATGCCGGATGGATCAAGGTCCAGGTTTATTGCAAGGTTCCTATTTGATTACTCATCTACGTTCAAGCTAAACAGAAAAGGTAGGACGTGACACTAACCTACCTATTTATCTAACGAGCTTGAAAATCTTGAAACGTTTGTTTATTATCAATCCTTCCTCAGTTTATATTTACTATTGCATATTTCTTTGAAACAAACAATCTACAAAAGGGTAGTACAACGACCTTGTTTGTCGTGCAAAAAACATAATGTGCATGGTCTTGCATTTCTCCTATAAAACTATGTCAGTCTTGCTGGATAGCAAAATCAACTTACCTTGCATAGTAATATGCGAGTCATTGGGCTTTTGTCCTTGCTTAAAAAAGGAAAGGAAAAGGAAGATCATGATCATTTCACCACTGTCATTTCATACTTATACTCAAGTGCACGCTCCAGTTAAACACAAACTGTGTGTGGATATAAGCTTTTATTTGGAATTGAATGTTTACATTGGTTGGAGCCATTTCGATAAGAGAGAGCATTTCGCCAACATATGCTCATTTTATCAGTAAATTATCCAAACTTATTAAAAACTTTTATTGGATGATGAATGAGTTGCGCAAGAGGATGAGGGTTCCGTGGAATAAACAGATTATGCTTATCATGGTTGGTGCATGACAGAATGAAAATATTGGACTCGGCTGCATAGGAATGAAACTAAAGATATCACAACAACATTTTCAATATTCAATGTCGAAGTAATCAGATAAGTTTTTATAACGCAACTCCAAAGACTATACCTCTACACATATTCCTAATACACACAAGACCCATTGCAGCCCTTTCTGGCCTTGGCTCATGTTCATTTTTTCGACTCCGCTGTGATTGGTTTGGGGAGAAAAGTATCTCGGCCGTCATTGGTTTGGGGAGAAATTCAGGCAGCCAATCAGGTGAGATGCCCGGGATTTTTGAATTTGACAAGGCTAAAGGATAGGATTTTAGGATAGCTTTTGTGAAGTTGTTTACATCACGTGCATCTGGGTAGGCGGAACTAAGATAAGCCCATATTTGAGCCATGTCCATAAAGGGCCATCATCTGTCTTGTGTGTATTAGGAATGTGTGTAGAGGTATAGTCTTTGACGCAACTCAGCGTCTGCATTAAAAATACGTTTTTCCACGTCAAAGTTGACTGCACGTCATTTGATATCCCTGTTTGTATAATACCTATTTTTACAAGCAAAATTAACTCAAAACGTTTGTTGATAATCAATCCTCCTGACCCGACATAGTTTATTTTACTTGGACATGATGTTTTGACAAACTACTTACATATTCTTTCTCCACAAATATATATATTGTGGCCATCGGTATTACTGGATAGCAACATCGTCTTGGCTTACATGCTCGAGTCATTGTGCTTTGATTTTATTTAAACCGAAAGGGAAAATGAAGATCATGATCTTGACTATTGAACTTGCATCATCATAATTACCTACCATCACAGCAGTTTCTTTGTTGTGCATAATAAACAAGAACAGAATGCATTTGAGATGATTTATTGCCTTATCACTTATCAAAGCTTCAAAAATTGTTATGATCATTGATCATCTTACATGAACTGAACGTTTGGTGTGGGTGGGCCTGATATACTTTTAACTAAACACCGATGAGACATGACATATATTGCAAGCAGACACTTTTTCTCATTCATGTATTTGCTGACAATGAGTGGAGGTACAAATGATTTACGTTACAGCTTGTGCAAGCTCTGATAAAGCAGTCAAATCATGAGAGAGAGGGAAAGCAAACAAGAACAAGAGATAAACGTTTTCATTTCATCTTAATTCTCAAAATTCAAATTAACACAACTCAAATGATAGTTTATTCCATGTTCCTGTTCGAGAGATAATTTTTTTGTCGATGCGTGCTTGAGGTGCTTGGGATGACGATGATGATCATGATGAAGTAAGCATTTAAGCAAATAGTTTTAGGCTTGTCATGTCATACACATACATTTTATGATTTTAGCTAGGCGTCCACATATTCCCAGTTAGCAACATGCACATTTGTATTCTAAGTACATCCTGTGTCCACTTGCGCAGGATTGGGCAGGTACTGGCCATTGAATCGAATTATTTATCGTATTTTTTTACTCCAGTATTTACGTCATCCTTACTTAAGCCTTTTTAAATATAAAACAAAATCACACTTACGATTAGCTTATGAGTTTTTCTCAGGATTGGCCCATCTGGATTTACAATGACTCATATCATATCATATCATATCATATCTCATATCCAATGCTCTTGCTCATATAGCGGGCAAAAAAATGATAAACCAATTCATGTATGTATATATGTGGAGTCGAGTGGAGATTTTTTTCTTCTTTTGTCAAACTTGACCGGCTTCATTCCTGGACTACTCCTTCTCCAGTAAGCTCCTGGTCACACCAGTCTTGCAGTTTTGCTTAGCAGGGAATCACATAGCCAATTTTTTTTGTTGACAAAGTCACTAATAATTTACAAGTGGACAATTAGAAGCCAAGCAAAA
Organism: Pseudosinella alba; assembly: GCA_034700485.1. Lineage (NCBI taxonomy): Eukaryota > Metazoa > Arthropoda > Collembola > Entomobryomorpha > Entomobryidae > Pseudosinella > Pseudosinella alba. Next base: position 2,267 of record JAQIXQ010001480.1, on the reverse strand, counting down.
ATTCATAATTGATAATGCCGGAAAATGTTGGGGTGGGGCTCCTTCCGAGGTAATGTTCGTCCTTACCTTAACTATAATATCATCAGTGACATCGTTATTCTTATCATTTTGTAAGTCCAAATACTTGACATTTTCTTCATTAGGGTCACCACCGAGGCGGTCACGCGTCCAACAATTTTCAAACACAGGAAACTCATACTAGGTGCAGTGGCTCTGAATGTGAGTGTCATCCTGTTTGTCGCATTCGTCGGGATTTTCAACCAATGTAAGTTTTGAATAGGAATATGCATGTAAATCAGCTACATAGTGTGCGTGTCCAGTGTGATTACAGAAATTTCTTTCAAGTATAATAAGAATTTAATAATAATTCCGACGAGAAATATGAGTCATCCTGAAAAAAACTGACATAAAAATTCGAAATCATTATTGATATATTGATTTGCCATAGCAACCCCAGCATCTCCTCCAGCCCGGGAATCCCTTCCTGTCCATTCGTCTCCTCCAGCCCGGATATTTCCTCCAGTTCAGACAAATCCTCCAGTCAAGACATCTACTCCCGCCCCGACATCTCCTTCAGCCCATGTATTCCCTTCAATCGAAGCCTCTCCTCCAGTCCGGACATCTCCGCCCGTCCAGGCAACTCCTCCAGCCCATGCATCTCATCCAGTCAAGGCATCTCCTCCGATCCCGACATCTCCTGTACTCCAGACAACTCCTTCAACCCCATCAGCAGACAAATTTTGCCGATCACGGGAATGCAATAAAACGGCCCATGCATTTCGCATGAGCTTGGAAAGAGGAACCAGCCCATGTGATGATTTTTACAGATATGCTTGTGGAAACTGGAACTCCACCTTGTCCACAAAGCCCCTGGCTTCGTCCATTGAATATGCACATGTTTTGCACAAGCAGGATCAGAGTCAACTAATTAGTTAGTAGGAAACATTCAATTTTTCAATACCCAGATATTGTTCGTTATTTTGCATATAAATACCTAATTCAAAACTTGACTATTTTTCTTGAGCAGAATTGGTGGATGAAATCAACTCAAGTGACATTGAGGCATTGCAACAACTGAAAATATTTTATCGGTCGTGCACTGATATAGGCATGGGTACATATATAAATTGGTAACTCATTGCATTTTTTTTTGTATAATTAAATGATAATTACTTCACTTTTTTTTATTTGTAGGATTTGCGTCAGATTCAGGGTTGACCCGTCATTTGGAGAAAAAATGGATTTCGGAAGTTCTGAAAAGAGTATTCCTCCCAGAGGACTCCATAGGGAGGACACTGGCGAGGATAAATCGTGAGCTGGGACTGCCCTTCATTTTCACCGTTGGGGTCGTGGTCAACAAGGAGACCAAATTAGAAAATGAAATGATTGTAAGCTAAATATTTTTCTTCTGTCACGAGGTCAAGGCATAACGCGTGTAACGCCTGACATGGCTACAATTTTACAGATAAATGGGCATTTAATTAGTCAATTATGCAAATGAGGACATATTTATAAAACCATGCAGGTTGATAAGCCCCAACCAACCATGGATGATTTGCTGCTGCTCTTACTCTCCCAACTGAGGGAAATGGAGGTGACCAAGGTTTTGAACAAATTCCAGTGGCTAGTCTTTATTGCAGCAAGGAGACTAGGGATTACCGGTGACCCAAATCCCAAGAGGATTGTGGAGTTGGAGAAGAAACTCGTCTTGGTGAATGAAATTATAAAATACAGGCTTTTATTAGACCCCACCATAGCTAAAAAGTACTCTATTTCGAGCATATCCTCATATTTTAATAATATATCCAATGAAAGGTCATGGCCGGCTCGAAGAAATCATCCGAACCCGGAAATTTCAAACATTTCAACTTAAGGGAACTCAACGAATTATCACCCAAAGTCCCGGACGGGGAGACATTGGTAATTTACCTAGTATTTCAAAAACCAGTCGCAAGTAGCAGAGGCAACTTGCGACTGGTTTTTGAAATGCCAAATATCTTAATTTTGTCGCTGAACGGCTGAAGGTAGACTGGATTGAGTATATGGAGACCCTGTTTGAAGGACTACCAGACGTGAACATCACCCAGCACTTCATGGTGAATGTGAGGAATGTGGACTTTGTTACGAGAGTTGGGAAGTTCCTCGCGACAATCCCACTCGATCAAATACGTAAAGAGATATGAATCCCATTTTTTATGAGTATATTTAGAATTATCTTCATTGCTAAATTTCATTTCTGACAACCACTTTCATTTTTGATTTCACAG
>JAQIXQ010001479.1:0-14409 GCA_034700485.1 Pseudosinella alba | reverse complement strand
TCGTCTATCGGATGTAGCTTACTTTGAACTTTAACCTTCATTAGTTACAGAATTATGAGCCTTCGAATAAAAAGAGGCTAATTCCTCTGAGTCATCCTGTACCTATTCAGCAGCTACCGGTTTTGCTTTGTGCGTAATCATAACATTGACATAAAATTTATTTTGGATTTTGAAGATCCCGAATTATGACAGGTATCAGAGCAATGACTGATTTGGCTTATTGCAATTGTAATCTGTGGCATTTATGAGTAATTAATTGTTAATTAGAAGGACTTACAGATAGTAAAATTGTCAATTTTTTCTCGTGCCGATTACAGCTGCAACTTGATGCTCCATGTAAAATAGTACTACATCTACCATACGTATACTTACAAAAAATATACACAAAAATGATCTATGCATGAGAGAGTAACAGAACAGGAGTAAGTAGGTAGTAGGTACATATTTTGTTCATAGAGACAACCTGCATATTACGTAAATACTACATAAAAAGGAAGACAAGGTCATTTTTATCCGGCATCTCTGACTGAATTGAATATTATGTTCTTCTGGATCTCTGGATGGTGGAATACAGTTTATGTGAAATCTAATCAACAAAAGCTAATTTTAGATCTACTCTATCCATTGGTTTATGGGATGATGTAAAGTTAAATTAATTATGAAAATATGAATGCACCAAAGGTTAGTTTTTGCAATAATGATCAATAATGTCAATTAATATTATTTAGCACTTATATTTCACAGAGAAATTATGCATGTATGCACTAATTTACTGCTAAAATAAAAGTGCATACAATTAAGTGTGTAATTAGTTTTTAATGCATTTATATAATTTATTAAGTTTTCCCACAGAGCATGTCATTATTATTACATTATATAAAGCCAAGTGAAGCTGAGGGGCAAAGTGCACCTGTCACAAGTATTCATATTCATACTCCTTCTGAGAAGTCACATTAATCATGTAAAACGGCCACTGCTGGCACTGCTACAACAAATTAACGAGAGCAAGACAACTTCATTTTTATTTAAGAAGCATATTAATGGAGGAAGTGAATTGAAGTCGACAGTTCCATGATACACCATTGTTTATAATATTACCTTACTATATGATATGATAGTCATATAACCGTGATCGTAATCATAACCATCATCATCCGCGTCATTTAATCAATAACGCGTTTAATGAGCCTGCCCAGCTACTCTTGACAGGGGGAAATGATAATGATGAGTCGGTCTCTTCTGTGCCATTATTTAAGATATGGCAATGCGTCCCCACCTTGAGGTGTCCCCACTCCACCCCTCTCATAAACCTTTTATCAATCACTGCAATTTTTGAACTGTAATAATAATAAATAGCCTTCTTCCTAGTGATTAAATCTAATGCTCAATTAAATGGGATTTGTTATTCAAAATCCTTACGATTTTCGAGAAAAATTGAAAATTATCTTCAGACCCAAAATCAATTCTGTTGATATTTATATTTATATTTTACCCCAAACTCCCAAATATTGGTTGGAACTTTCTCCCCCTGTAAATTCTTCGAAATTTTGTCTTAAATTTGGATTGACATCATAATCAATTTTTATTAATAAAATATAATGCCAGTTAAATGCTAATTTGATAATGTGCCTACGAAAACGCCAAGAATCAATGAAGGCGGTGACGGTCCCTGTCATCATCACAGGAGACAGGGTTCACTCAACCAAGCTATAATTCCTCATCCCTCTCAATATACAAATTAAAACAATTCATTTGTGACCGCCAGCAATGGACTAATAAATGATTTCACTGTTTTTTATATCCCCCTTCCCTAATTTAATTCCGCTCTATTAGCAAGTTTCATTTCATCATTACAAATCCAAAAATTATCGAGTTTCAAAAAAGGACCAAAATTAAGTAAAACTGAAGGTGCCATAACGAGTAGGGATAAAAAGTGCGCCATAGCTTATTACACCGATGATTATGCTAATGTAACAGCAATTTTATTCAATTTAGCATAATTTTTGAAGTGGATGATGTTGATGATGATGAGATGACTAACGGACTTCCTTCCGTTTCTCGAACTTTGCCAATAACCAACCACGAAAATATTGCCACATTAAGAATTATGAATTATGATTGGGATGATTGATACCTAATGAACTGGATGGATATTTAAGATTATAAAAATGATCGCTGATAGCCCATCATCAGTCATTCCGATTTAATCGCTGTTTAGCTCATCTTGATAAAGGCCCAACAGAAATTTTCATTTTTCATCGATATTTTTTGTTAACTTTATTAATAAAAAAGCATACGTCATATAAAAACTAAGGGACGGTTGGGCTCTGGGGATGATTCGCGATTTGTCTCCCGTGTGTGATCTGCGATAAAGTGACAGATAAATTGGATTTTAAGATTTTTTTTGTGGGATTTTGTGAAAGACGATTTTCTTAAATAAAAAAGGAAACCGACCAGGAATAAAGTTTATTGGGAATTTATTGGAACCGATAAGCAGGGTCACCCTGCCAAAAATATAATTTGGGGCAGGATGAGACACTCACCGAAGTCTGCCCAGTGGAGGTGGGGTTGGCGTTGTTATAATTGTGTTACTTTCCTGTTGGGGACAATAGTGTTCCAAGTTGTGATCAGGGTGGAAGCAGTGGAGCCGGTGGAATATAGAACATTTGATTTGGCTAATGATGGGAAAGTTTTGATGAGAAGTGATAATGATGGTGAGAGGGTGGTGAGGGCGAATACTGGTACGTTTGCTCCGAGATCAGGTAAGAATTAAATTGAATGTTAAAAATGGAGAATTAGCCAACTCAATTTATAATATGTCGACTTACATTTTTGGTGATTTAATTGAAAGGTTCTATGGATATTCGTGGTCGCTACTGGTCCAAGATAAGAAGAGATCCAGAGTATCCCGAAGACCAAGAGAGTGAAGCCTCGACTTACGTCACCGTAAATCAAGATGGGGATGAACTTCACCAGGATGTTTGTGACACCGGTCCCTGCATTGCCTTCGACAGGGTTGATCTTGATAGGCAGCACTCATTCACGATAAACATGCCAAGGATGGAGGGGAGAAATCACGTCTTCAAAAAGTTTGTCGTTCAACCAGTGATTCAATACGTGATGCAGTATGATAAGAATTCGGAGCGGGAGCGGGGGGAGCAGACAGCAGCTTCCACAAATTATGAAGAATATGAGGGGAGCCAAGGTCAGAATAAAATGAGACGACATCATGAGGAAGGGATAGACCGATTTTTTAACGATATCAATGCAAAGTTTGAGGGATATTGGGGTAATGATGAGAATAGGGGTGGTGGCCAGGGGGGAGGGTATAGTCAAGGAGGTGGTGGACAAGGAGGAGGATATGGACAGGGGGATGGGTGGGGAAGTGGGAATAATAATGGGGGTTACCGGGACGGAGGCGATGGCGGAGGTTATAATAATAATAACAACGGCGGGGGTGGCACTGGGATTGATTTGGGCTTTGGGTTTGGTTCTGGGGGTAGTGGAGGAGGATGGCAATCATCCAATAACGGGAATAATCAGCAGCAGCAAGAAGTTAATGGATACGTGTCCGCTGGTGCATATGGGCCACCTGGAATGACTGGGGGTGGTCAATCGCCAGCATCCATGGGTGGAATGTCTGGTTCTTCTGATACAAGTAGTAATGGTGGAATGAGTTTAACAAACGCTGTACAAATGTCTAACGCTCAGCAAGGTGATGCACAAATGTTAGGGATGAACAGTGGGGGCAATTCAAATCAAATGGGAGGTGGGGCACCGACAACTGCGTCAGTTACACCGTCCGGAACAAGTGGAATGCCAAATATGATGGGCATGGGGCAGGTTGGCATGTCTCAGGCTCAAGTTTTTAATCATGGCATGGGCATGGGTATGATGCAAAATTCACAACCAATGCCAATGACTTCCATGGCACCTTCTCCGGGTCCAACGTATGGTGCCCCTGGAATGACACCAGGTCAACCCATGGGTCCCATGGAACTTATGCAGCAACAGCAGAATCATCAAAGCATGCAAATGCCTTATGGAGGAGGAAATGGAATGGTGGGGATGATGGGTTCCGCTTCTCCACAACCTATGAATATGCAAATGTCGACAATGCAGCCAATGATGGGAGGTGGGATGCAAACACCGACAACGGCAACTTTTGGGGGAAATCAAATGGGAGGTTATAATCAGCAAATGACAAATATGATGGGTGGGGACGCGTCTAATCAAATGGCTAGCAACAGTGCAGGAAACAGTGGAATGAGTGGTATGCAAGCCGTGCCGCAGCCATCTTATGGACCTCCAGCGACAAACGCACCATCACATTCATACGGAAGTATAGATACCAGCATTTCCGCTCCCAGTCAACAGTATGGCCCACCGAAGCCATTTGCCAACAACTCACCAAGCAGTGGTTCTACTTCATCCAGTGAATCTCAAAATGGAAGTAAAGAAGAGGGCTACGAAAGTAGTAAGGAGCGACCATCCCGACCCTCCCGAGGCAAAAAACCAAGTGGGGGTGGCGGAAGCAAATCGAAAGGCAGGGGTAGGGGTAGGGGTAAAAGTTTATTCTCGTCTCTCTCCAATCTTCCAAAGATACCCGCTAGCATTGGTGGGCATCTCAGCTTCATGTTTTCAACTGGGTTTGGGAAAAACAGGAAAGGTCGAAACAACAGCAACGGTGGTGGCAGCAAGCCAGGGGAAGAAGCGAAGTCCAAACCAATCGACAAGGAACAGGTATCAGACCATATTTTAAATATTCTCGGCTTGACTGTCCACCACCCACCCGGACACCTTACTAATAACGCTAGTGACTATAATAGTACTAACCCGATTGTGATATGGGAGCTACATGGTAACTCAACTAATCTTACTCAACTTGCCAGTCACTTCCCAGGGGCTACTCTAGGAGATATAGTGGCCCATCTGCCCCTCGTTGAAGTGGTGCTTAAGTCATCATCAAGATCACCAAAATCCGCCAACATTGAGAAGACTGAAGATCCTATAACTACGACAGAATTACCTTATACAACGGAGGAGGTCATAATGACAACAACGGAGCCAGAATCTCTCCCCCAATCCACTTTCCCAACCATGACGGTGGTGAAAAACGTTACCCTTGCTCAAGCCATAGCCATACTAACCCATCACCTTAATTTGTCGTCTCAAGTGACAACAACAAAAGCCCCCACAACAACCTCTCTTCCAATTCTTCCCACCACAACTACTACCCCATCTACTCCCCCTCCATCCCCTGTTTTCACCACCTCCCCTCGCCCAACAACTACTCCACATCTTACCAAAGACACACTCTCTCGGTTCCGATTTCGGCAACCCAAGAACCTCAAGAATTCCCCACAAACTCAATTCTTCCCTAAACCCATACCAGTCTTCTTGACCCCACCGCCCCCACCTCCTTCCCCAAAGGCTTTCAGCCTGCCGCCACCACCCCCTCCGTCATCTTTCTCCCAATCCTCCCAATCCCTGGTTAATATCCTACCAACTCCATTTGACCCAGTGCAAGAATACATCAACCAGAATCTCTCCAACAACGTGCTCACCTTGGATGAAAATGACACCCATATCGTGAGCAGCGTCTCCATTTCCCCACCCCCACAGTCGGCACCCATTCCCAAAGCAAAAATCGAGGCATACTACGCTGAATCTGACGTGTCCCGGAATCCCATAAAACTTATTCAATTCGAGCCTTGGATTTACGATGCCCTTCAAGCAGCTTTCCAGCCCTATGACGTTGACGAAGCTTTGTATGTTGGGTCATCCGAATTTAAAAAGCGAAAGCGAAGCTGGGATCGACAACATCGTCTCAATTTTCTCCCTAATCCTAAAGATGTGCGCAGCAGAAACAATTTAGTTCGCAAAAATATCTCTGCCCATTAATTGTACATGAAAGCAGAAATCGCCACATATTTGTAATAGTCAAGGCCAAGGTTCAGCTGCATAAAAACGTGCATAATTATTATAATTTTACATACGTATTTGTTTTTTTGTACATACTATACAGGTACAATTAAGGTACTGTGATTTTCAAAAATTTACATTAATTGTTCTTAATTTAGCTTTTAATTTTCGTTTCTCTCTCAAGTGTAGAGAAAGCCAACTTCGAACCCAACCCAATAAAGGGCTTGCAAGGTTAAATATTTTTTGTTAAAATAATTTCTTGTTATTTTGTGCTAATAAAATAATGATAGGGTGTTTCTCCTGTCTGTGCATTTTATTTTATGTTTTTACATATTGATTGATTTTCAATTACTCCACCACCATTTCCATTATCATTACCCCAACAGGTTCATTAACACACTCAGTTCAATCGTTCAATGTTAATTGTTCATTACCGGAAAAAATATCCCAATTCAATTCAAATTAATTTCCCTTCCACTCATGAGTCCTGTCATCATCCAAAATGATTTATATGCAACTTCCCCATAAATAAAAAAGTATCTTAAAAAGTATCTTGTGTTACATGCTACAATTTTAATCGTCTTACCAAACCAATTAAAATCGGATAGCCAACCGCTTTATAAAAAAAAAGAAACTGACTCGCTTGGCATTTTTGCAGTCCATCGCACTGACTAGACCACAACTCATTTAAATTGATTTTCTCTTACATAATGTTTTCAATTACGATTACGATAATATGCCAGATAATGGAAGTTACGTCTTGACTAATGATATGCAACAATTGAATGAGATTGTTATTGTTATACAACCGCAACAAAACGGTCCCAGCCACGCCGCACACCGGACCACAACAAAGGAAAAAATGTAGTCGCATTATGAAGAAGGAGGAAAAAACAGGTAATCTGAATCAATCACAGAAAGCATTATAAAGATAACCGTCATATCACTCATCTCATCACATCATAATCAAAAATTGCTCATTGTAAGTCGTAATCCTTTTTCCCTGTAATAAAGGCAGTTATGTATAGTTAGTTGGGAAGTTAATTTAATCTGCATACTCACTTCATGACTTGGTCATCATGTTGATGCTGCTGCTGATGATGATGATCCTATCATATCATTATTCTTGAGGATCTACTTCGAAGCTCTATTCGAATGAAAGGGGAATGAAGTGAGAGCTGTGAGGAGGCTAAACTCAATAGCGGAAGGAAGGATAAAGAAAGGATAAAGGCGATCGAGCACCCTTTCCTCATTGCTTCCTTCTCATTTCGATCACTTCGAGATTTGCATGGCATGGCACCCAACGGCCAACCCTGCCCTTTACAAAACCAAATTGTTCTTCAGAGCGACTATCATTATTACTACTACCGCAGCAGCAGTCCAATGCCCAATGCAATATACCATCTCATATCAAATTGAGATTTATCAGCGTGATATGGCCATCCCCATCCCCATCCCCACTGCCACCAAAGACGCTTCGCAATTATTTTGCTCTGCTCTCATATCAATTTTTTGGTCTTCAAATACATCCGTGTAAAACATTCGCAAAAATTCGCCAAGTCAGCCCCTCGCCTCGAGTTAATGGTATTTCGTTGATCATGATTATGATGTTGATGTTGACGAGATGAGGATGTGATGGGATGTGATATGCGATGAAGCGATGCGTAATAATAATGACCATCATCAACGTGATCACTTTAATGAGAGGGGTAGTGAATGGAAAGTCATATTAAGTAGCTTTGTGGCTTCTGGCTGTGAGAAGTAAGCAGCTCGAATTCGATCTCTTCCCTGGTCGTCGGGATGCATGGGATAATTATAATCGTAACAGTAACAATCTTTTTGCGAGCTCACTTCCTAATTTCATTTATTTCAATCTTCATGAATGACTGTGACATGACAGATTTTTTATTATGCATTTCTTTGCTTGTTTTGGTGTCGCCAGTTGCGTGAGAGTGGGAAAGATAATGAAATGGGTACTGTGTTGCTTGATGGGATATGAAGGTGAGGAAAGTAAAGTAAGAAAAATGTACAAAAATCATAAAATTCAAATATGGGATGGTTCCTCCGAAGATCTGTAATTTTTGCACATGTAGGCATCTACATGTAGGTAGTTATTTGAATTTTTTACCCTAAAATAATTTTTCATCTCTAAAGTAGAAAACACATTTTTTATTTCATTATTTTTGTTATTTTGGTTTCACTTTGGTTTGTATTTAGGGTTAATTAGTGGTTTCGGTCCTTTTCTCATTTCAAATGCATAGCTTTTGAAATGTTTTTTTTTTTTGCATATTGTTATGTTTGCAAATATATTTTTTGCGATGATGCGTCGTTGACCATATCGTTATCATTATCATGATCTGCTCATGAAAGATATCATCTCACGCAAGAGAAAAGGTATGTATGAGTATGAATGCCTTAAAGGGAAAGACAATTTCCGAGAATGAAAACGCATCTTCCTTCCCTCTCGTCTTATTATCGTCAATATCCTCGTTCCTTCTTGCTTATCTGTAATTGTATTAATTTGACTTGAGGCTGGGCTGGGATTTAATAAGGAGAAAACTTATGGAGGAATTTTTGGTGTGGTTTGGTTCAGGCATTTATAGGCTGTGGCTATTTTCAACCGAAAAGAGAGATCGTTGACGTTTGATGGTTGACTGACTGATGAATGACATGATGGCAATGGATCCTTCATCGTCCCCGACCGAATAGGAATGACCAAACCACGAATGCTAAATACCAAATAGCAACCCTATCATCAATATCATCATGTATCATTCTCTTCTCATTCACTTGAATGATATATTCGAAGGAATCGCGAGTCTTTATCTCGCTGCGAAATGAAATGACAGTGAATTTTTATTATTACCCCCTCTCATCTCATACCGTCATACCTATTTATTTCTATTACCCTTTTTTTGAGTCGGCCCCAGTACGAAACACCTTCCCTTTTTACCTGCCGAAGAAATCAATTATGTAGCAAAACTACCAACCTTCTGGCATTTTACATACAACTTCAATTTACACTCACTTTCATTATAGTAGTTAGTTAGTTACATTAACATTATTACCTACCCACATATGAGAGTGAGAGAATAAACAATCTTCTCAATTATCTTTATCATTTTCAGAGGGGATAAGCATTTCCCTACACACAACCAATTCAATTCAGTTAAAGTTTCAGTTAGAAAAACTTTCTAAAGCTGTTTTGCACATTGGTGCATTTTTTTCATAGATATGCCGCATTCCTCTGAAATTGCAATTTGTAATTTGTTAGCACCTTTTTCCTCCTCCTTCACTCTCTTATCTTCAGGGGAATGGGGAATGATGGAGATGGGATATGGAATGAGAATGAGAAGTGAGAATTTATCACTGCCAAACCAACTGCCATTCACTCTCCTCATCCCTATCAGAGTCATATACCTAAATTTAACTATTTAACAGTATTTTCGCATAATAATTATCGGTAGTATTAATAATACCAAACATAACAATACTTAATAAGAATATCCAAGCTTAAGCATATACGATATCTGTTTTCCTGTTTATATTATAAATTATATAAATTATGCTCATTATTTTTATCTTTAAACCCCGACTGGTTAAAGGAATCCACACATAAAAACATCGACAAAGCTCATCCATCCATCCCCATCCAACATAGTAAATAATTAGCAGCTAATCCCTAACTCATCATATCATCTTCTACCTGTTTACTATTTACAATTATAATTAACGGCGATATGAAGTTAGCCTTTGCTTGTACTTATCTATGTTATGCAGTTCTACATGGATTATATTAAATTAAGTATTTAAAATCCAAAAGATAATGATTATGATAAGATATATGCTGATCAACAAGAAGGAGAAGGATAAGACAAAAAAGGTGTACAATTACAATTTGCAAATATGAGCATATAGCCAACAAACTAACAAAGACAAAGAAGAATATTTCATTTCATACCTGAAGAAGGAGAAGGCTCTTTTCATTATCATATTCATTATCATTACCTCCATCCATTCCTCTCCCTCCCTCCCAATCATTCATATTCATAGTGCACACATTGCGTAAGAAGAAGGAGGCTGGGATATAAATGGGAACAAAATATACTCAAAGTGAAGCAGGTGAAGAACGGACTTTGAAAAAAAAATAAGCTTTTCGAATGAATGCGATCATAATCTTCAATCTAGCCATCACTGAACATCAATCGCCCAACAACGTGTGTGCAGTTTGTACGTACATGAGTACCAGATAAGGATATGAGATGAGTATGAGGGTTCCCCCAGCATCACCATCAACATCCACAACAATGGAAAAATGTATTATAAATAATTTTTCTCATCATCGCGCATCATGTTACACGATCACATTTTTTCCAACAATCCAAGATAATGCATCATGTCTCTGTAGGCATGTACCTTCGAACCAAAGTTCGAAAGGAATTACCAAGTAAGTGACGAGGATGGAGGAGATGAAGAATTATCAGGTTGTAAGTTGTGAGCAATAATGCATATGAAAATGAATCCCAAATAGGCATAGATAGAGCAATAATATGAGACATGGAGGACTATGATTGTTAAGACCTTAACTGGGATATTGTTTGAAGGAGCCTTACAGTGCGTAACCAACATAATGACGATGACGATCGTCATCATCACCATTAAGTATTACATACGCATCGCCTGTTACAACAATGGACGCATTTACAGGTTGTCTTGCCTGTAGTGGTTGATAAATGACTTGAAAATTATATGGCGTTTGGAGGGGAATGGAATGGAGTGGTTGTGGGCTTGTGGCTGTGCCTGTGATATGTGATGTGACGCTGCTCCGCGAGAAGCATTGTCGCTAACTACAAATCATCCTATATCATATCATATAAAAGTAAGCATTTTAATATTAACCACAATCTAACTGTATGAATGTAGCCGATAATCTATGTATTTATGACAGGAGCTGATGTAACAATCAAAAGGACAATTCGATTATGTATTTCGCATGCTTTTTGCAAATTCGCATCATCCAATCCATCCCATCTCTCATAATAACATAATATAGCTATACTTTAATCATAATCATGTCTAAAGTCTAAGAGAAAAAAGTAATATTTGCAGAGGACTCCTCTGAGGAGAGATCCTTGATATCCGTCACATTTCGAGGGATGACGGCTACCTGAGCTGAGCTGACTATTGGGTAAAAAAGCGTGCGTTATTCCTTATCAGTGAGTTATAGCGTGGTCATTTAGTTAGCAGATGGGCTGAGGAGTTGAAGTTGGGATTCCATTGGATTGGGTTGGATGGGGTATACCAAGAGACGGTACCTACATGGCGTCTTGACCTACTAACTAATAATAATAGGAAAGATTTCGCTTTTATTTGTTCTGGGGTTGTTAGCGAGAAGTGCGAGTGTGTGTTCAAGGAGTTTTTAAAAAGGAATCTCTGCCAATCTATGTGAGTTGTTGAAATCATAGTACGTGCCTGATTGCTGTAATTGCCTGATAAAAAAGGGCACAATTCATGTTGGATTATTGCGAATGAAGAAATAATTTGAATTTGAAAATTCTCAGTTTTGAAGGTACTGCAGGAGGGTCAGAATCATAAGCATACCATTTCAGCTCATCAAGAATCATATTCCTCAATATAGCCATGTCGCAAGACGATATTGAGAAAGGGAAGGAATTCTGGGATGGGATTTGGTTCTCGTAAGAAGGTTTCTGCCAAGCCAAGAAAGATTTTTTTAACGTGGTGAAGGTGGAATATCCAGGAGAAATATGCCTGCCATCTCGGCCTTCGGGAGGAAATGGCTGGTGGGTTCCGACGACTTCGTCTTCCCAGCCTTGGTGGATCTCACAGTGAAGTTGTGTTGGTTGATTGGGGCATTGGCAGTGTTTCTGAGGAATGATCCCCATTTTGGGTGTCCCGACGGGGACCATTTTAAGATCTACTTGTATGGGCTGTTGGCAATGTTGCTGATGCTGATATTGACGGATGCTCTGGTTGTGAAAAATAGCATGGCTGGAGGGATCATGGACGAGGAGTCAAGAGTCAGGGTGGTTCCGTTCATTTACATAAGGTGTTTCTTCGAGTTGCTGGATATCTTCTGGAATATTTTGGGGACTGCGTGGGCATACGGGGATCCATTCATGTTGGGGTGTCCGGAAGAGCCCGAGGCGTTGACTTTTATGAAAAGTAAAATAATTATTTTACAATAAATGTACACTAATTTTTATCACGGACAAGCAATTAAAAGTGAAATTGTTTTTATTTTAACAGGGTTTACGGTGTGTAATTGGCTTTCCACATTGGTCATGTTCCTTTTCTTCGTCGCACTGTGGGACCCACTCGGATATGACACGTCTTCCCAATCTGACGAGAAGAAGAAAGTATCGGATCACTTGTCAAATCTCCCTTCCTATTATAGTGAACCCGGAGGGGTCTCATCAACCCCACCCCATACAGAACGTGCCATGTACTGGTCAACCAAACTGAAAAAGCTCACTTGCTTTTGCTTCAGCCCAACCAAGGACGATAATATTCTCGGTGCCTTCGAAGAGGCTGGAAGAATTCTAAGTTATATCTGTAAAGATTCAAATTTAGTAACCACAGACGTGTTAGCAGGCCTCTTGGCCCTTTACGTTCGTCATCAAAATGAGGAGGAAGCAAGGAAAGAGGCAATTCGAAAGCGAAATCGACTTGCCCAAGCTGCCGCAGCAGGGCAGACTGGAACCATCACCTGCGTTTGCCAAAATAGTTTAATCTACCCAATCACAACCCAGCCCAAACTGCTCCATCAGGAGTCACCGGATGTGCTCGCATCCAAAAATGAGATCGTTATGCTCGATCATTACCTCCGCTTCATCCATGGCTGTTATGGATGGAAAGCCTTTTTAGTAAAGAATGTTAAGAAGCAAGGATTCTCCCGATTGTGGAATAGCATGGAATGCTGCGCCTGCTTCAGAAGCCAAAGAAACGACGACGGTATCAGGATAAAAGGAGACAACTGCTGTCTCTGCAGCACCGCAGCCCTTCGCCAAACCGCCCGGGTGGACCCAAGGGACATAGTCTATATCAGTTTCGAAAATGGCTACTTCCAGCCCCCCTTCTATGTAGCCATCGACCACAGTACAAAGTCCTTGGTGGTGGCCATCCGAGGAACGCTCAATACTAAGGACATGCTCACAAACCTGACGGCATGGCCAATGCCCCTAGAAATTCCCGGGTTGCCCCTCCACTTCAAGGCACACCACGGGATGATGATCACCGCAAGGAACATGAAGGCCAAAATGGAAAAGGACAAGGTCCTGGAGAGACTCCTTGAAAAGTACCCCGACTATAAGCTAGTCCTCCTCGGACAGAGTTCTGGGGGCGCGGTGGCCACCGTCCTGGGGATGATGTTGTTGTATGACTACCCCAGCCTCCAAGTATATTGCTATTCCCCTCCTGGGAATGTGCTCAACAAGGATGCGGCCGAATTCTCCAAGAGCTTCGTGACCAGTGTCACCTACGGGGATGACATGGTGGCGAGGATGAACATCCACTCGGTTTCCAGATTCAAGACTTTGCTAGCCCAAGCCATACAATCCTGTCAGACCCCGAAGTACAGGTTAATCCTGGGCTACAGGAAGTTATTTAAGAAGGGGGGCAAGTTGCCAAAGTTTGAGTATTTCGAACAGGTCCCGGAAATCAATGTGGGGATGGAGGAGGAGGAGGTGAACAATGAGTACAGTAAGGAGTATTGCAGTGCCAGTAATGCCAGTGTGAGGTCGGAGAGTAACAATAATAGTTATAATAGGAGTCATCACCAGCAGCATCACGAACATAACCCGTTCTACACGCCGATGTTTATCCCAGGAAGGATTTTGCATGTTACTCAACGTGACAGGTAGAAACCGCATAAGAGTCCAGTTTAAATTGTCCGACTAATTAATTTGCGGGAAGTTAAGTATAATATTGGAACATTTGTTCATTTCTGTTATTTAAAAATAATTAACTTTCCCTTACCTCTAGTTGGTTGGAACTCCCTGAAGCGGGTCCTCGATGGCAGCTCCGATGGGCGGAGAAGAAGGATTTCCAAGATATAGTCATATCCCCGAGGATGATCGCCGACCATTGGTACCACAGGATGGAGAAGGGCCTTCATGAGTTCGTTATTGCCAATTGTAGAGAGGCATTCAATGCCCTCCACCATAATCGACAACGGGTCAACGACGTAGAAGATGAAGGAAGGGGAGATGCTGCCCCTCATAGTTAATTAAAATGTTATCTTAAAAAATAAAATATATATTTCATGTCATGTCATATATATTTTAACTACCCATTTGTTACTGTCAGTGTCATGATATAACTTCATATAAAGCATAAAATTGTTAATTTTTAAATACAAAGATACCTACATAAACGTTTGCACATTAAATTTAACCTCTTTGAATGGTAACGCTGATATATCAGCGTTGATTACTCTTGTCGATTGCATGGTAACGCTGAAATATC
>JAQIXQ010001478.1:0-14426 GCA_034700485.1 Pseudosinella alba | reverse complement strand
GCCAAAATCCCAATTGCAGAGTCTAAAATAAGACCACCCTTGGACTCCTCCGACATGAAGAAGTTAAAGTAGCCTGCCTCAATCATGGAATTCCAGAACCATGACACGCTCCACTTGGAAATATGACCGTTGTCGGAATCCGAGATTCCAATATGGGAACCAGTCCCAAAGGTTAGTAAACTGAATGGCGTGTAAAACAACCCGAGAAGGCACACCACGACAATGTTGCTGGAAAAGAATGAACCGAATTTTGAAACTCTGCGAGTGTGCCCTGTTTTGGAAACCGGATTATTTTCGAATGAGATATGGTTATGTTGGTCATTGATAAAATTGAGGATTTCCACAAAACGAGCTTGATGAAACCAAACAATGTATGAATAGGTCACCCTCACGAAGCCACTCGCCAGAGTTCCAACAATTTCAAAATACATTGTGGGATTTTTGCTATCAATTGGAAAGCACAATCGGATCTCCCTTAACGTCCAAAAGAGTTGCAGGAAATTAAGAAGCAGGAAGAGGATTTTTTGTGGGATATGGCTAATTAAGATGTAATGAGGATGGGACGAGGGCTCCCCTGACGATGAGGTCAGTTTCAGTCGGAATGGGCTACAGCAGAATATATATGCCCAGTCAAAATATATTTTGAAGTAATTTGCAAGCAACCTATTTTGGAATGGCGGAGACATTTTTTGATCGTATGGAGGACCAGAAGAGCTCCTTTTTTCCGTGTCTAGCTTTTCTATAACCATTTTAAAATCGTTTCTGTTTAGTCAATACTTAGGATTGACATGAATGCCGGAATAATAAAATAAAAACCGGGCACGCCAACGCTATTTTTTGGTTCCAATTCTCTTTGGCTTTTAGTAAACTAGCAATACATAACATAATTGATATGAACTGCTTTCAGTGCTTCGGAATAATGAAATTACAGTACAGAACATCCAATATATCCCAGGATGGAAAGGGAGGGTCAAAGTTAGTAAGGCTATTGTTAAATCAGGCTATACTTTTCCCTTATATGCTTTTATTGAAGTTGGACTTATTTTGGATTAAATTGCTCACAGTAGTTGGTGGCAGCCCTCACGACCAAATATAAATAGTTATCGATTGACAGAATTTTATTACTTACCGCATTTCATAGTCTTTGATGATGACATAGAATGAAGAATTGTAATAAACTAAAATGCAGAGTAAAATGATGCGATAGGGATCTAGCGATAAGCGCCTCGCCTGGGAGACTATCCAATTTCCTTAATTAAATTAATTTTGTCGTGAACATAAAGTGCAAAAATGTTTTCTGCAAAATAGTAATTGGAATACATGTGAATGGTATTATGGGCCAAACGAAAACGTTTTTAATTTTAAGTTGCTGAAAGTAAAATGGGGCCCAGTTCTGCTGATTTGAGTGAAAGCTTGCAAGATGGGAAACCTAATGTTTATCATTATATATTCCACTGACTATCATGATTCACTTTGACGGAGTGGGTAATTACGATGTGACATATTTGAATTGCGTTTGGGTTTGACTATTTTTTTTTCAAGGCATGATTCTCTGTTTATCATGACTAACTGATATGCTTTATCAATCCGAATGCACGTAAGCCAGGTGAATATATAATATCATGCCCATATTTGTCTCATTTAACCTCGCATTTAAAAAATCACTCAGGCTCGAGAGCAAAAATTGGCCAGTATCAACCTATTCAATATTCACTTCCAATACGGAGGAATCCTTCTGATCTGTTGCAGATTATTACGAATTATTACAATAAGCAAAATTCCTAAGCCAGCACAAAACATTCTCTATATACTTTAGTCATGGGTATTCAAATAATATTGAACAACCCAAATCGAACATATTTTGCTGGCCAAAATGTGAATGGTCAAGTGATAATTCAGAGTGCAGAACCGGTCAATGTTAAAGGTAGGGTATAATTCACTGTCAAATTATTACCACTAAATTGGATTTTAAAGTAATAAAAACTTAACGCTTTCGCAAAGAGTACAATATTGTTGGACGGCAGTGGATATGGTGACGTAGTCAGAGAAAGTTATTCCAAGTTCTCTGATGGAGAAACCTACGTCTCCTTCAAAGTTTCCCTTGCTGGCGGAAAAGGCACACCTCCCATCGAGCTTCCAAAAGGGCTCAAGATCTATCCATTTCACTTTGACCTCCCCAAGAACATCCCATCATCATTCAAAAGCCACCTGGCAGGTGTAATATATCATCTTCAAGCTGAACTAAATAAATCCGACGCACTCAAAAGAAATGAAAGGAAAACCATCCAATTTACAGTGATTGGGATAGTCGACCTTAACAAAGATCATGAGGCCATCCGTCCCCAAGAATGCAGGAGCATGAAGGGTTCCAATTCCAACCTATTTAGACATGGTTGTGTCGATTTCCTACTTCGTTTACCCAGTCGATCCGGTTACGTTCCCGGAGAGGCTATTGACTTCCAAGTTAACATATAAAACGACAGCAATAAGAAAATTAAAGTTGTCTCAGCAACCCTCTACCAATCTGCTTCTCTGATCCAGAAGGGACTTTTCGCACCAGTGAACAAGACCACAAATTACTGGGCTCAATCCCGACCTGATAATTTTGTCAACTATATTTGTGATGTCCAGGGACCGCCAGTTGATCACGGGGAGCAAAAATGTTGGGAGGGGAGTTTAGATGTGCCACCGATCCCCCCGACAAAGTTGGGTGGGAAATGTAGGATTGTTGAGGTCCAATATTTTCTGCAAGTTGATGCATACCTGTCTGGATTTGGGGGCGGATCGGTGTCAGGTCAACTGCCGATAATTATTGGAAGCATTCCCTTGAAGAGCACATTTGGAAATTTTGAGGGGTATTGCTTCCGGGATTGGATCAATGAAATCGAGCTCAGATAGTGTCATTGACAACTCACCCACTGTTGCAGAGGATACTGCTGGGATGCCTCGAGCAAATTTATTTCCTGATATTTTCGCATAGCATGTCATAATCCGTTTCTATTTTAAATTACCCAATACGTAACATAATCTTAATCTTATTTTCTATTTTTAACAGCGCCTCCTTCATATGCGGAGGTCATGGGGGCCGAAGTTTCTACTGTTATGCAGAATCATGAAGCATTACCCAACAATTCTCGTGAGGATGGACTCGGGGTAAAACGAGATGATATGGATGCTGCCAGTGCCGACCTAGAGACTAAAGAGATTTCTCCGGGAGAATTTGTGCCAAATTACATTATTTACAATAGAAAGAAGTGATGTAAATATTTACTTTTTACGAGGAGTACAAGGAGGCAGTTATCAATGAAGAAGAAGGTCACATGAGTGAAATTATTTATTTTCAGTAAAGTGAGGAGACCATGGCTGACCATCATGTATTATCAATATCTATCAAATATCAAAAAAGCAAAAGTCAAATTGGCATTAAAATAATTAAGTCAATGTTTTCTCGTCCTTGAATTACAAACCTTTGTATATATCATTGCACAGTTATACTTTCATCTCTAAGTCATGTCATAATATCCTCACTTTCTATGTGGGAGTGTCTGTTTACCAAACAGAAAGCCCACTTGCTTTAGCGCTGTTACGTCAATGAAATGCTGGGATATAACACCAATTATTTATGAGAACTGTGCTTGTTCCTGGAACAGGCAAAACATAGAGCTGCTGTTTCAGCATTTTCATTATCAGCTCTTATCAGCTTTTATCGCACAGTACAATGTGTCATATTATCTTCATACAGTCATTATCGTTATGTTATACTTTTGTATAGCATTCAAAATTGATTTGGCCAAATTCACTATCTCACCAAAACTGCATTCAGGCTCACGGACGGACCGAAACAGTTGTAGAAAGGATCCGATCTTATGCTCGGTCGCTAGATAGGACATCCTGTTTCTAGTAAACATTGTGATAGAATTCAAAACATAAATTTAAAAAAAATAGTATTACCTTTGATTTGCTGCTAAACTACTAAACTACTGGCAAAGTGTAAAATATTCTATAGTAATAGTAATAAGTTAATAACCAAATACTTTCTGCGTCAGACCTTCCTTTTGAATAACTAGCATGGGAATTCATATAGAATTGAGGAACCCAAACAGGTCATATTTTGCTGGCCAGTTTTTGGAGGGATGGGTAGCCATCCCCAACACAATTCAGAGACAGGTTAAAGGTAAGGAGTAAGGACATGTATGTGCCAATGCAAATAAAATAATAATGCGAAATGATATGGATTACTTTAACTGTATAATATAGTACAAATTGTATTGTGATAACAATTCCGTTTTTAGATGTCACAATATGGGTGACGGGAATGGGATTAGCCAACAGTAATATGCTAACAGAAGATCACAACAATCGCATTCCAGGAGTAATTGTTTCCTATACTGATAGGGAAACCTATATTTCCTTCAAAACCCATCTAAATCAACCAGGCTGGATTTCCACGCCAGAGATAAATCTCATTTACCCATTTCGCTTTCCCCTTCCCCAAAACATCCCATCTTCATTTTACAGTTCCAACTCGCAAATATTATATCATTTGACGGCCGAGGTGCGACTTCACTTCCAGAATTGGATCGACAGAGCTAGATTACCATTTACGGTGAATGGGATCGTCGACCTTAACCAGGTGCCTGGGGTTAGCTTGTCCCAAAATTGTAAGAAACCGTCGGGATTTGATGTCTTTGGACATAAATGTGGTTTCCAACTGAGTCTACTCAACAGATCTGGATTTGTAACGGGGGAAGTTGTGAACTTCATGGTGATATTAAAAATAAAGGCGACAAGGAAGTAAGCAAGTCGAAGGTGGCACTCCTGCAGGTCATCACGTTGAATCCGATGAAAGTTAGAATGACCGTAAAACAAATTGTCAAAGTTGTCACAGGACCCGTGGTGGGGGAAGGGGGACGTGTGAATTGGAAAGGCACCATGGACATTCATCTGTGCCACCAAGCGGCTTGGGAGGACACTGTAAGATTGCAAATGTGCAGTATTTTATACGATTTGAAATGAGCCAATCTGATTCTACGAAGAAGCTAATGTCTGGGGAAGTCCCCATCCTGATTGGAACAATTCCTCTGATGTCCACGTTCCAAGACTTTTATTCTGGTGCAAGTGCAAATACAAATGCGACCAGGAGTCCAGCAGTATCGACTCCATCACGGGTGGGTCATGACAGGTGCCCGAGTATATCTTCGAATAGCACAGGAGCTACAAATGAGTCATACAATTCCCCCAATCATTTATTACCAGCCTATCCCGATCTTCGTAAGTATATATAATTATATAAGTAAATGCCATTCATCAAGTTTTCCTTATTACTTTTAATGGATTTTAATTTAAATTGGTCAGCTCCTCCATCTTATGCTGAAGCGGTAGCTGCGGCACCGGACCCATCTTGACATACTGCAGGGAAGGGTAAAAATGAAGCCAAGCATGATATCGACGACAATGCCACAAAGTCTGCCGCTAGTAATATTGAGTTTGTGCCAAATTATATCACTTAAAATAGACGAATATAGCAAACCAGTTAAAATTTTATTGTTGAAATAAATATCAAAATATCTAAATTTATCATTTTGCTTTTTAAATCAAAACTAGCAACTGTTTTCATCGTAAAGTTTTCTATTTGTTAAAGTTATAATTAAGTTAAGTAACTGCATTCATATTGCAAGCCCCACTCAAACAAAGTGTGAATCTGAGATGATGAGAAAACATGAAGAAAAAAGTGAATAAAATATAAATAATTCGTAATGGAATAACTAAAGTAATTATTATTTTTAACCATTCATGATTTTTTGCGACGTTCATGATGGTTGGCATCATTGGGATGAGTTCAAAAGGCAAAATTTCTTATTCATCGTCAGCTAAAAACCGTCAAAAATACTGTCTGCTGAATTCAGACTTGAATGTGGACAACGTTCGATGAATATAAATGTTGTTTTTCATTCAAGATTCGTCATAACTTGTAACCATTTCAATCTCCACTTCTCGATATTTGACAAGTGAACTTCATTTTTTCCCATATTATGCATAATTCGTTGGTTAGCTGGAAAACATCATGAGGAGAGCCATTGTTAAATATGGTATGAAAGGTGGTAAATGACAAATGCTGCTTTTTAAATGTGTCCCGTGTTTTAATAAGTTCTGGTTTTGTAAATCCTAGCCTATCATATCAAACCCCATAAATATTTCAATCTAGGCAGAATCAATTTGACATCGGAATCAGATCCGACATAATTTTCTAGGAAAAACTATAACTGTGAGCGGTGGTGGTCTAAAGCTGAGGGTACTCAAACGGGCAAGCCAGTTCCGAGATATCAATGGGTGAGGAACTTATGTGAGAGGAACTGTCTCCATGTCTGTCTGTCATGTGTCTCCGTGTCTGTCACCATGCATGAATGCATGGTGGTAAGAATCTATCTTTTACATTACAGACTAGTTGCAAATATAAGCTAGCTATGATTATGGTTATGAAAAACTAATGAGATACAAAATTAATTTTCCATAGATTACAATGAGACCGTGGACATGCAGCTTTGTACCAAGGCCGGGCAAAATTATTCAACCTACAAGTGTCATGATTATCGAGGGCATCCACCAACTTTTCAAAAATGCATGCAAAACGAGTCAATTTAGTTTTAATAAACTATCATCCAAATATTTATTTGGAGTCTTAAATAATTTGTTTTTAATAAACGATGTAAAGTGGACAAAACGATTACTCTTTTAAGAAGAGACAGAGCTCTGTTAAGCGGGAAAATTCGGGGACTTCTTTTAGTGTTCGTTGATCCATTTGCTCACAGTAATAGAACCGAAAGCTTTAAGTTCCTAGTTTTGCTCTCATTTTATTTCTCCGATGCCAGGTATTAAATCATTTGTTTTACGCATAAGTAAAGACACATAGACAGCACAGAGATGTAGATCTAAGATTTTTTTATTCAAACAGAATCTCAAGTTCCTCTTATCCTCTCACAAATTAACAATTATCTTTCTTATCTTCATCACAAGTACAGATGTGACACTATATACTATTCTCTATACTTTCGACTACTGATTTGAAGCGTACTCGTCATAAATACTCTCTCCTCACCTAGAGTATTTAAGTCAGGTCTCTAGCTAAACCGGCTTCGCGACGGTGGCTGGATAGTGACTGAAGAGCCTAACTCAAATTATTCATCCGATCACCTCAAAAAATTCTCTTCGACTGAATATGGCTCCTCCTACTTTAATCGGGAGCAAAATCAATATCTTATTCATGTGTTTTACATGGACAAATTTTGTAACTTACGGTTTGATTTACAATAGCATTTAAAACATTTACTCAAAATATTTTACACGAAAACAAATATCATAATCATATCAATAATCTTCTAATATTATTTACGCATGTAGCACGACATGGACAGAGGACAGTTCCAACAGAATACGCATAATAATTCACATTTGACTTTAGCATATCTTTCAGAAAAGGAACAAGCAATGGAAGTGTGTTTATTTAAATTATTCATTCTCTCCCCCACTCATTCAAGAAAGTAGGTGATGATAGAATATGTAATCTATTTGCTACATCTTTGACTCTTCAGCTTGTCATTCTTTCAAGCAGAAGGACAGATCTCTTATCGAGGTGCAATTTATTCTGATCATCCTCATCCCATATCCCTATCTCTCAATACAATATCATCGCTGAAATACCTATTCATATTTAGAAGTGACATCAAATCTCCACATTTTACTAATTCATCATTATTTTCTTACTATTATTTAATTAGATAATTTGAACATCATAATCAGAATTCACATGCAAACAGCTCTATTTTGATACCAAACAATAAACAATTCCCTTATAAAATGACAAAGTTATTTTCAGAGTTGGAACTTTAGAAATTTTCAGATGAAAGATGAGATGAAAGATGACTGGTAATTTTATAGAAGATGAAAGATGAAGATGAAGATGATTTTGGATTTTAACAAAGATGAAAGATAAGATGAAAGATAAGATGAAAGATGGTTAGTAATTGTGAACAAGATGATTTTAGACACTTTTTTGTAGCATTTACATGGGTAAAATCGTGTTAAAATATGATTGTTGAATGAAAATTGAAATTCTGGGTAAATTTTGGTCCAATTTTGGCCGATTTATGGCAATTGTTGGGTAATTTTGTTGACTTTATGAACAAGTCACTAATTAAAAAATTTATAAAAATAAAATATGATAGTTTAGACTTTTTTCAAGATGAAAGATGAAGATGATAGATGATTTACTGATACTTCAAGATGAAAGATGAGATGAAAGATGATCATCTCATCTCATCTTCATCGACAGATTGTCATCTTAAGATCATCTTTGGTCCAACTCTGGTTATTTTACGTAAATGGAATACATTACAGGAATAGTAAAATTTCCGTATACTCACTCAAGTAAAATCTAATCGAAACTTTCTGCAATTATCATTTTCTTCAACAAATATTAAAGGCTAGTTAAACTTGTTAGTACATATTTATTTTTGAATTCATCTTGCAATTCCGATCATTTTGATATGAAATATGAAACATATTTATTAAATTCTTATGAAGTGAGCAAAATCGGCATAACAAGCTCATACGTAATATTATGCTGTTTATTTATTTAAACTCAAAAGAGATTTCAAGTGAGTTGAGGTTCATATTGGTATCCAAAACTTAACACACATCGTAAAATATGAAATGCATTTGCAAAATGCCGGATAATTTCATCGTGGTTATTGATAGAAAAATGAAAGTTTGTTATTTAAATTTAGTATAAGAAAATGCATTAACCCTAAGAAATTGCTACCGGTCTAACCTTAATATCATTGTGGATTAAGTTGAACAACAGAAAAGGCAACCCCTTTGAAGTTAAATTCTGTCCTGTTATAAACTGTACACATTCCGTTGCAAAATGCACCTTCTAATCCTCCCTTCTGAATTGGATAGGCTTTGAAACCTCTTGGCGATATCATGGTCATAATATCTCCGGATATCTCAAAAACAGAGATTAGGTCGATAGTGACACAGATGGCCTGCCAAACTTTTTGCAGCTCTATTTCACGGAATATATGAATATCATTCAAAAACACGTTAAAAGACCTTTGGTCTTTCTCCGCCGATTCATACTCGATTGTCTTGAGGCTTAATTCATAAGTCCTGTCCTCTTCAATTGCGACGGTGTAATTGAAACAAAAGTGTCCGGGGAATTTGTTCTTTCCAGTTACGTAATGTATCCACAGGTCTCTATCCATATTCTTGAATAACTTTTTAGGGTCTTCATGGCATATTGTGATACCTGTTGCAACATAATTACATAGCTGTAATTAATTAAGGCTCATTTAGGCAATAGAATTAGAGTTTGATTTAAAAATATTATATAATCAACAATGACAGGGTCATATCATCTTTCCTTCGACCCAGCTTGTTATAATTAAATTCATAGTCCATAGCATTTTTCGGGGGACTTTTCGACATTGGAACGAATTCGACACCACGAACGTCCTTGTGGGTACTAATTACCATTGAACCGAACAGCTATTAGTCTTTACTATTTCGCAAACCCCATCGTCTGATTCTTTATAGTTGACATTATTGGCATATTTAAATTCATTGTTGCAGAGCAATAGCTATACACCAATAGCTATTGACAGTGAGTTGCGCCCATTACGTGCAATCGCTGGATTTTTTGGAACTTCGTACTTGGCCCATCATAAATGCCCGAAACCATTATTCCTCGAAAAGAATACACTGCTAAGTCTAGGAAAGAATGGAATGCTTGGCATTTGATATGCTATGCGCATAATAATATTTTGTATGAAAGGAGTTGAGCACAAGAAAGACAATCTAAGGATGCGAGTGACGTACTACGTCATACGTATGCATAATAATGCGACATCGTAACTGTTCCTATAGACGATTTATAGGATTAAAATGACGTGAGTTCAATTATTGAATAGTTGATTTTGCTAAAAGCATTTATGTTTCAATTCGTAGATTTTTAAGTTAGATCTAAAATGCAGCGGAGATGTTAACCTATAAACTAAATTCCAGAACCAAGTTGAGCTAAAAAGTTACAAAAAATTCCATTCAGCAATACTTTTAATATGACAAATATTTGTGTATGTGGGGAGCTAATGATATTTCCGTCATTTACGCGCGATTGTAACAATGTAGCTAAATGGTTGCATTGTTGCCTAAAAGTATATTCCAAATCATTGTAATTTACGCGCATCACCATCAATCGAATTTAATACAATCGCATATGGATTGAGATCAAAGTAATGCCGGATTCTGGTAGAGTAGAATGGCGTATAATAGGTATTATACTTAAATATCCAAATGACTTACACGTCATTTGGAAAAATGCCGGATGCCATTCTCGTATGGTATGATGGACGTGCAAGCGTACTTATGACATTAGCGTCACTCAGAGGATTACCGGACGCTATTTTTTTAATAATGGCACCGTAAAGCTTCCAACTGTGACCGGTTATTTAAATGAAGTCAACCCCAAATATATGTCTATTTTGTACCTGTTTACAATTATTTATTTAGCATTGTGCAAATAATGTCCAAACGTAATGAGAAACAATGATCTGGATGTGTAATTTGAAATTTTGACGATCCTTTATATGTAGCCCTACTTTAAATAACCCCACCCACATAACCATGTAAAGGTACAATCACAATATAAACTTATCAAGTTGCAGAGTGACGCACAGATGCAAAAAAATGAGATTTTTTGATGCAAAATTTAGAGCTAAATTATGTAAATTAGCAATTTTCGAAATTGACCCCTCAATTATGTAACTGGTGCTCTAAAAAAGCCAATAGCAATTTAGCAATATTTGACTACTTGTAACTTTTATGAGCATGTTCTACGGGTCCACTCACTGAATTATTCACTAAAATAAAATAGAAAATTTGTGCAAATCTTTATACAGATCCATGATTTTTTTTGAAAAGCGCAGTTTGCAAAAAATTGCGAAAATAATTCAACAATAACCAAAAATGTCAAGATTATGCAAAAAAAAATGCATAAAAATTACAATTTTATGCAGAATTTTGCATCCCTTTTGCCAAGTTGCGCAATTTGCACGAAATGTAAAAAAGATGCTAAATATGCTGAAGATGCAAATTATGCAGATTTTTTTCTTCAAAAGTTTCGGCTTTGGTCTTTACTTCGTAACACAGGCTTAAATACCTAGTGACTCATATGTCAAACCCCCGGGATGCATTTGATGGAAATTATGGAATATCACCCTCAGTTAATTTACGTAATCATATCAGTTGTATGGTCCAATAAATGCGTATATGCGCTAAACGTCATCCAAATGAAATTACGCATTTGGATTGTTCAAGAATTTTGTAGTTTCATCTATAACGATGCCAGTAGGAAAAGCAGAAACGACGTGCCAACATTCGCCCAGACTAGAATTAAGCATTATTCTATAGTCAAGGTATTCAGCACAGAATTACTAAGTTTCATACAGTGAAATAGACGACACATTTTTGAAAGGCGAAGTTTCCCGTCAATGAATTCACTTTATCAAATTCCTAAATTCTGATATAATAATAGCGTTTTGTATAACGTTCCAGTAAGAGTTGCTGAGCTAGGAAGTCTCCCCAACAAGTGCCAAACAACTACCAAGATGACCTGGTTCTTCAAGATGGGTTCTTTCTGCGTCACCTTAATCCTGTTGGGATTCACGCTGGATATACTAGGTCACACCTTATACACGTGCAAACGAGAATGCAAGGATCAACCGGATGGACATCTCTGTGCTCGGTGGATGTCGAAAGTTGATGGAGCTGAAAATGGCAAACCATACCCGAGATATCAATGGCTTCGAAACGAGTGTGAGCAGAAATGCTTCATGATGCACAGTAAGAATCTAAATCAAACATAATAATAAAAATCTACATATCGCCTCTGTTTATAAAAAAAACTAAATTAAAAACATAAATTCTATGCAATATTTCACTTTCATAGACTACAATGAGACTGTGGACATGGATTTTTGTACCAAGGATGGTCAAAATCATTCAACCTACAGGTGCGACGATTACAAAATGTATAAAACAAATTACCCCCGGTGCATCCGAAACGAACCAACGGATTTCTAATTAACTATTTTCGAACCTCAATTTTTGTTCTTGCTGTATTTCTGTTAAAAATAATTTAATTGAAGTGAGAATTAAATGCATGCATTTGCAATTTGATATACATCATCTGTGATTTGCCATGCCGAAATCGAAATCTTAATCGATATTATCTGCCTTTAACCAATGTCCTGACATCAGGATCTGCTACACACTCCCATATCCACTGAAAAATGATTCCAATTGGTCCAATGAGCACACAAATGTCCAGTGTGCTCGTGACGGCATAATAAATACTTTGGAAATTTTGTGAAAACTAAGAAAACTCCAGGTCACTATCCTTAAGATATGAGCTACATACCCTTGCGATTCAGTTCAGAATACTCGCGTCTATTTTACCTTTGTTTTTCTTTTATCTTAACTGGTTCACCATTCCACTGCTTACCTATGTATATCATGTATCTGTTATTTATTTCAAAACACTCACAAGTAAAACGTCGCATTCAGAAGTCGCTCCCTTATATATTCCCTTATCATTTTAATTCTTAACTGCTATATTAAGTGTACAATAATTAACATAAGGGAGGAAAATGATGAAATATGAAAATTATGTTCCAGGCCAGTCCAAATTACAAATTAATGAATTATATTAGTTTTATTAAACTCTTGTAAATCAATTTCATAGCTACAAAGTATAGGCAAATAATTACCGTGGATATAGTTGAACAACCGAAAATGCCACACCATTGAAATTAAATTGTGTCCTGTTATACACCGTGCACATTCCATTGCAAAAAGCGACTTCTAGTCCTCCGTTCCGTATTGGGTAGGCAGGGAACCCCCTAGGTGATACCATGGTTACACCTCCAGACACCTCAAAAACAGAGATCAGGTCGATTGTGACGCATATGGCCTGCCAAATTTTTTGCAGCTCTATTTCACGGAAGACATGAATATCATTCAAAAACACGTTAAAAGACCTTTGGTCTTTCTCCGCTGATTCGTATTCAATTGATTTTAAGCTTAGTTCGTAAATCCCGTCTTCCTTAATTGGAATGCTGTAGTTGAAACAGAAGAGTCCGGGTGATTTGTTCTTTCCAGTAACGTAATGTATCCATAGATCTCTATCCATATTCTGGTACAATTTTTTGGGGGCCGAGGCTTCATGGCATAAGGTTTTACCTTTGACAAAAATACATAATATGTAGCACATGCAAATTTGGTACCTAAGCGACGAAATACATTGGATTGCGTAATGAATCTGAACTGGACACTTACCTGATTCCCTTTTTCCTAAGGTGCCATAATTGAATTCATAGTCCTTCGCATTCTTGGGAGGCATTATAGACATGGGCAAGAATGTCACGTTTCTGACATCTTTGTAGGAATCGTTGCCATTGAAACGCACAGCAATGATGGTCGTTTTTATAGCACAGTTTCCATCGTCCCGATCAGTGAAACTGAATTGATCCGCGTATTTCTCTTCATTGTTACAGAGCAATCCCCCGTATGAATACGTGGCCCTTGCACGCTTGCATGACCCCGGTGGGAAGACTTTTGATAAGTAGTACTCATTCAAATCAGGGCAAACTAAATTTCAAGAGGGCCATCATTAAATTCTGAACATGGCTATTTCTTAATGGTAATTTTGTAAACATATTGGTTATATTTTATTGCTTATGTAGATACTTACACACACGCCTTTTTACACAATGAAAATCCCCGTAAGCTCCTCCAGGTTGATAAATTGCATCACATCTGTTATGTGGATCGACACAGTCGCATATAGACTTCTTATTATTATTCTTACAGAAAATTCCTCCAGGATTTAAAGTTGGAGTTGGCCCCGGTGGAACAGGCCTCCGAGTGGTGCTCAGTATAGACTTTGGTGTGGTCGTTTTTATTTTCGTAGTTGTCCTCCTCGTCATTGCCGTTGTCGTCCTCTTTGTTGTCCGGCGAGTTGGAGGAAATGTTGGTGGTGGTGGAAAAGTCATATTATTAGGCTTTAATCTTACAATGTAAAATGAGGAGATGATGTAATTGGGATCGTATTGATCGCTGGGAACCCCATCCCCATAACAGAATTGGATTTCAAATCCTCCATTTGCCCTGATATTTGTTGAAGGCAAGCCCGCAGGTGTCAGTTTCCGGTCGGTCACGTCAAACTCAGCAAACAATTCAAGGCCTTCACATGCACTCGCTCTGTGAAGGATGTTGAACTCCGGCCAAATTGTCAAGCCATTCAAGCGGATATTAAATTGCTGAAATTACAACAATAATATTTAATTACGGTTAACAATTTAAAAGTATAT
>JAQIXQ010001477.1:0-14429 GCA_034700485.1 Pseudosinella alba | reverse complement strand
TATGTCTCGGAGCAGTGACGCCAATTGATCGCTTGCCTGGATTTCAGCTGAAGTTTTGATGATATTCGATTGGAAGACTCTGCTCAACCTGAAGATGTGGAAGGCCGTCATCAGAAGAATGTCCTTAATCGCATTTTGCTGCAGGATTCCAAAGAAGGTCACCACAGCACCAAGCATTCCCATAGCAATTGTTGTCGGGGTCAATTCCACACCGTACTCTGAATGAAGCATGTCGGAGTTGTCAGTTCCGTTATTTCCTTTTTCCCAAAGGAAGAACAGCATGCTGGTTCTGTGGGAATGGCTTAAGATGGCTTCTGTCGGATTCCTTACATGGCCATCAAGAACTGCGGAAAGCTTTGCCGTTTCAAATAGTGCCACAAGGATTTCGAGGCTTGCAAACAGAATTGAATACTTCGAAATCTATAAGGAAGGAGGTTACATTGAGGGAACGTCTCCTATATGTACTACAATAACATTATTAAACAAAGCTTAGCATTTTATGAAGGGTAAAAGGAATACTTACACTCTTTTGATCTGTTTTGTACTGAATTCCGGGCTTCGTAGCTTCGGCTTCGTGAAGTATCTCTGAGATTGTTTTACCTCGGAATAAAATCATCCACAGGAAACCAAGTTGTAGGACCATACTACTAATGTAAAACCATGCTGTAATGTAGTCTTGTAAGACTCCCACCTCTGCATGATCCACAATGTATTGCTTACTCATAGCAAATGTATATGACAATGCCACTAGAGTGACACATCCGAAACCAACCTGTTGATAAAAATAGACATCATGCTAAAAACTAATAGGTATTCGGTTAAAAGTCGAATACTTTCAGCTCCGTCTTTACTGCCAATTATAAGCAGTTTATTTGGGATAAGAGTAGGTAATATTGAAATTGTCAAATAGATATGGACATACCTGTTGGAATCGTGATCCCCATTCACCATTGCCGTTTATTGGGCTTATTCCCGCGTAGAACATCATGTCGAAATGTGTTTTGAGAAAGGTGGGAACACTGTGCAATTCTTCCGGGACATTTGTCTGCTCTGTTCCACTCGGAAGGATATGTGGTTGAACATTATTAGCTCCTATATCCTCTAGTGAAATATCCATCCCATCCCTGTTGCGTCCTCGTCGTATCACGAATATCGGCTCGTTGGTTCCATCAGTATTACCTTGGATTTGAACAGGTGTATGGTCTTGCGGTCCAACAATACTTGAGCCAGTTTGTCCTTGGGTTTGTCGGAATGTGAATCTGCTTAGCAGATCATGCCGCGTGGGCAACTTTGATAGAAAATGACCTAACATGATGCTCTCAACGCTCTATACCTATCTCAAGAAACTTGCTCCACAATTGAAATTGGATTAATGTAAATACCCTAAATGATTATTGAATTCTAATTGTTCTTGCCAATACAAATATATTTACTCTCTAAAGGAAAATATGTACCTATATAGTTAGTTGGTGGTGATTAGTCCCCCAAATTACCATTTAACCGATCAAACTCAATTCGTTGCTAAAAAGGTTAAAGGTAAACACATGTGGGCATCATGAATTATGATCATGACAGGTGCCAATAATTCCTCAGCCATGTTTATCTAGTAGGATATGAGAACCGATAACTGAACCGGTGTTTTTGCAAGGGACGGTTGCAGACATAATTTATCTTAATTTCTATTTTTCCTAAATTTGGCACGCAATTATGGTAACTTTAATTAGAGAAAGTCTTTCAGCCAATATCTTCCTAGAAACTTAATTGTGGGTCAAGAGTAGCACTGCCGTTCTTATCCACTTCTCAAATTAAGCAGACTGTTGGATGAGGAGAGGAAGCTGATGTAATACCCGCTCCGTTCTGTCCGGTTTCGGAATAGTAATCTGTCACTTCACAATGTTGTTTCTAACTCACAATTAGGGAATTACCGTAGTAAGAATTTTTGCGTTTAAAAAAATTCAAATCTACTTCACGAACTGCGAAATTTCCGATAACACTTGTCAAGTAGTCTCTAGTTGCTGTATCAGCATAACTATGCATTTAGCTGATTCCAAAATCAAGGTCAATCAGATTCTGCAGAGCTTTCCGGGTAGATTAGGCGAAACAGCTCTATTTAATTTTTTTTTATATTTTACTTTTTTAGCACAAACTTTTAACTGGATTTAGTTTTTGTGTCTTCCATTGAACTGCAGCAACTAGAGAAAGCTTTTACTGTGCAATATTAACAAGTGCATGCATTATCACAAATTAAATGACTAGTTGGATATAGATAACCAAGCAGAATTTACTTTAAAATGGCAGCCAAAGCATATGAACGACGCTAACCGACTGAGCTTGGCTATAATTGTGTTTCCTTTCCCTTCTAAAGTCTTGGCCTAGTGATACAGCAACACATGATTCATACAAAATGTGACTCATTCATACAACTAAATTAAAGCAAAATGCATTTCTGGACGCCAGCATTATTCCCGTTCACTGATATAAATGCATACAGTGGAAAGTACCTGGGACCCAGGTCCTGGGTAGGTTAATACAATGCCATGACTAGACTAGGAGGTTTGTTGATTAGAATAGTATGGGTTGTACAGACAAAACCGGAAAAATGAGCCCAAAATTGAGCCATTGAAATGCAAAGCATAACTTCATTGATGAGTATGTGGGAGTAAGACTAGGAGGCATGATACATTCGTAGTGATTAGCATAATCTACAAAAATAAATGTATCAGCTAACTGTGTTATACTAAAACCCGAGTTATTTAAAATACAAAGTAACATACAAAATATTATATAACATGAGTGGGTATGCAAGTAAAATATTTTCTCTTGATGGAAACACATTCCATATAGTAAATAAATGCGAATCAACGCAGTTGTATCGTACGCTTCATTTTAAATATGCAATTTACAAACTGGACTTCATGATGGCATAAATATGGTTCATGTTATGTTATAAATCAACATAACGGTAATATCAACTTATCGTTAGCTGGAATGATAAAAAAAGCTGTGTATTGCATCCTACGTGAGTTATTTCATGACAATGACTACAACCGAAATTCATATCGTCCAAAACATAAAAGAGAAAACATAGAAACTAACCTGATGGAAAGTAAAATGTGCAGATTGTTGTTGCATGGAATATTGTGCGAATAGGGTATTTGTATTTGGGAAGGAACTGATTACATAAGTATGTGCGAATAGGGTAGTATAGTATATGACCTACGCCCATATATTATTTATGTTTGTTGTGTGGCTTCTAGCATGTCGTCTGAACTTGAGCTAGCAAGGGACATAACTTTAGAATTCCAACACGCTTGCGAGCTTACGTCACAGCTCCCTGTAAAATAATTAATTTTTAGCAATATATACGACTCTATGTCATGGGTGCATTAACTTATACATACCTATACTTAAATATGACATGCAAAACTCTTTTTTTAAATAATACAAGACGCTTGAATTTAAGTTAAGACACAATTGTGGACAACAAGGTAGTAGTGAGTGGGCGAATGGTCAAAGCTGCATTCAATGGAATGGGAGAATTTAATTTTGACTTTGATTTTGAATTATTAAAATCGAATAATTAGCTCCAGTTATAGGTAATGGAAAGAGAAAAAAAAATGAGATTTGGAACAGAAATGTAGACTTTTCGGGATTTTATGGTCCGCCGTGATTCTGTCCGAGTTGCATCCTGGGTTTCAGCCGATTCCATGTCATTTTCTTCCCCCTGGACTCTTATTAGATTTGGAGTGATTTGGGCTCATCGTCGCTTTCTAGAATTAAATGAATAATTTAATACTTTTTAAACTAAACTTATTTGGGCTATTTTAAGGTATGATTGGCTAGTTGATTCATGCTATACTTACAGGCGGTTTTGCTGCAGTCATGCAAACCAGCAGCATGATTGCACACGCAATTAAAGTCCAAATGGCTCTCATGTTTTTAAATTGCTTGGGACACTTCTAGTTCAATGTTCAATTTAAAGGAATGTGGATAGTGGATTAGCTACAACGTTCTCCTTGTACAACTGTAAGTCCGGGCTTAATATGTCCTCTGTGTCTTGATCCTAAGGTTGTCTGACCTGGTGGTTGAGAATCACAGCCAGGCGATTAAAGAAAGATTTTTTATGACATGAATTTAATAGAGATGGGGTCAATAAAAAATGCTTTTATGAACAATTAGACAAGATTCACGTTTGTGAACCATATATTTAGCCGCTACAATTTAGCTCCAAACAATCGCTTTAGATGTGATATATTTTTGTTTATCTCGTTGTCCGTAATCTTAGGAGAATAATCCATTTTAATTTGTGTCGCTGTCTGGAATTCATGAAGAAACGAAGAAAGTACGATGAGAAAGTATGTGAAGATAAGTTTATATAGTTATGGATGAAAAAATGAGCTAACAAAATTAATAATTTGTGCGAATTGCTCTCCGACCTTCTTCTTCGCAGACCGAGCAAATATCACCTCGAGATAGTAAATATGAGTGAGTACGAGGACTGAATTAAGATGATGTAGAAAATGCATTTTATATGGTTTCAAGAGGAACCATTCGGATGTAGAGTTCAGGTCTGTTATGTATCCATCTCAGAATTAACCGACTTCTCGAGAAGTATTCCAATTGGAATTGGTATGGTATACAGAGCATACCATATAGCATACCATAGAGAGCAGGCATATGCAGAGGACTCAAAATCTGAATTCAGAAATGTCCAGATGAGGATGAGTGGGATTGGGACTATCTGTACTTTTGCCCATACGGAAAAGGCATGGAATTTTATCCTGGAATTGCCGATTGCATCGTAACAAACGACGACGATTGTATTTTTCCCAAATGCATTGTTAAAATGGATTATGCATGCATTTCGCAGCCGAAGATAAATTCCATTCAGTTTTTTCTGAATATTGTAAATCGTCGAATTTTAGGCAATATGGGAAGTAGTCTGGATATTTGTAAAGGAGAATCCCATAGGCAAAATAAAACACATCCCTGTTGCAAAATAATTGCAACAGTGACTGCTGGCTCATGTTTAGCATATTTGCGAATACACATTTTCAACCTGTAAATTTAAAAATAAGACACTTTTACGATTATGCTGGGAAACAAAGCCCGTGAATTCATTCGATTCCACTTGTTTCAGATTAATTTCAAAGCAATAAATAAGACAAATTCGTATTTGAACGCTGAGAAGTGACCCAGATATGGACACGGGAATAAGTCTTGTGAGTCATGCTAAATCTGCAAATACAAATGTAACATACAATACAAATGCGAATAAGAAAGTAAACACGATACGAACTACATTGGAGAAAGTGATGTTGAGAAATAAGATAAATTTAAACAGGAAAAAGTGCATTTCTTCGTCTTCCTTACCCCATTCGGGCTTTGCTGCTCAGGACACTATTGCCATCGAAGGTATCGCTGCCTACATTACGGGTCGGCCCAAATTCAACTTTCTCTAGGGAAATAAAAATTTCTAAAGGAGAAAAACTTTTCTAATAAAATTATACTTTTCGGTGAAACTGTGAAAAATTCCTTTTTCGCAATTTTCCCCTCCCCCGTATAAGTAGATACCGCCACATGACTGGAAACTGGAATGTGCAAATATGACTTTGTTTTCAGCTAGAACAAAAACTTTATTTGTTTTTTGCTTTGTTTTTTATTATCAATCACTTAATTTTTGGGAAAAGAAAAATTAGAAAGAAAGTCGTTGTCTGCCTGGCTCGTGTGTGTTGCTGCCTTGAAGATAGCTTCGTGGTAGTGATGACAGTCGGAGATGCCTCGTAATATATATTTATTATCATTTCAGAAAAAAAATACACTTGTTGTTATCCTGCTGTGGGGTGTGGTGTGAAGTTGTAATGGAGGTTGGAGAAGGAAAAGTTTTGTCATGAATGTGAGAATTTAGACAAATGTCTCCGCTCACTTTTATTTACGTGAAAGTTTTTGTGGGTGGTTTCATTAATGAAACGAGGCTATAATGAAATGGGCTCTCATGAATCTTATGAAATGAAAGTGAAAGCAGCCATATTCCACCAACTCGTATTCATATGTTAACTCAAGGCTCTCCATCATCCCGCAAAGCCTCCCTCATTTATGAAAGCATCATCGCGTTCATTCCCTTCCAAGATGCCTCACATGAGTTGGGTTTTTTGTTTGAAATTTTTATTCCACTCACGACTAGCTAGTGTCAGATTAGGACGCAAAGGGAAAGCCAAAGGCAGTCTGCCTGTGGTTTCTTCCTGAATGTTGGCTTCCATGAAAAATATATTTTTTGAAGAGAGAAAAATGGCCCATGTGGGTTCCCTACTAGAGCAAATCCCCGACCCGGCAAACAGTGACATGGAAAGAATGAACCTGATGGTCTTTCTTAGATCATGATAGTGATGACGATGATGATAAATGATGCTGGTCGATAGTTAAAAGAAAATAAATACCAGACTCTGCCAGTTTCGATGGAGGATTACCTAAGGTCAGAAGGAAAGTATTTCTGTATGAATTGTGTCGTCGAATGAAAATAGTTGCAGCATTGAAAGTTTGAGACGTTCAAATACGTAACATTTTATTCTGAAACAGCCAGAATTCGTATCTAGGACAGATTTGGAATTATAGTATGATCGAACAAGTTTATTGATATTTATGAATATAGAACAATGAAAAACACTTTCCACAAAACTTTACCGATCGGAACTACAGAAACTACTTTCTCTTTCACAAATAATCGACATCACAAACGACTCCAATCATTTCACTGCATGATTTCTTCCAGGAGATCACCATTGTACTTATATGTCTATCGACGGTAGTTTCCCATTCCCGGTGACCTGGTTCCACTTGCCCCAAAAAGTTTCATTTGGGCTGCATGTCTCTCCGAAACATACAGGATTTGATCTTCCATCTTCTTGATCCTATTCTGGTACTTTTTCTTGGACGCCTCCAGAGTTTGCATCAGGAAGCCATTTGCTCGATTCAGTTCATTGATCATCTCCTCATTCTCCTTTTCCCGGAGTTGAGAGCCCATCGCAACCCTCTCCAATGTGGAAGCCAACTCATGAATCCGCTTCTTGAGGAGGGCTTCCCGCTCCCAATTTCCATTCTGATTGTTATTGTTATTGTTGATTATGGCCATTTCCAAGTTGCGATTGTTCCCATTGTTCTTTTGCTGCTGCTGATGGTTGGAGTTGATTATCATCTCGTTCCGATTCCGATTGTCCGGGAGCTGTGGGTATGTATCTAGAAAAGGGGGACATGGACTGAATAGTTATTTCTCATTTCCGACGGTTTCATATTGAAATTGCTATTTCGGATCACAGTTCATTTCCATAAGCATAAATTTAAATCATTATTGGGAACCATCTTTGAATGGCTATATTGACTTACCCATTGTCATTTCCGTATTGGAGTATAAACTTTTGCATTCCTGCATCTCCGACTTGAGATAATTTATTCTGGCCGTATATGCCTCCTCCTGACTCTCATGGCTTTTGACTCTCAGCTCCAGCGAGCCTTTCTCCTTCTCCAAAAGAAAGACTTGGGCACGGAGTTCGGCCCTCTCCTCCTTCATGGCCATGAGCTCCTGCATCAGCACGGCAGTTTCCAGGTCCATTTTCGAACATTCTGCAGGGGAGCGTGATGTTATGGCTGGAGTTGTCATGTTGGTGTTGTTGCTCCCATTGCCATAGCTGGGGCTGATTGGTTTTGGTGACATGGACTCCAGACTTTCACTTTCCAGCTTGACCACTGTTCCCCTCACCCCATCCCGCTCTGCTTTCAAAGTTGAAATCAAATTTCGAATCAGTGGTTGAACTGAAGATGATGGTGGAGATTGGTCTGAAGAAATAGGAATGCCATTTGAGGAAGAATTATTCCGAACCATCCTGGATGGTGCATCTTCGAGAAAGGGAAGCAGTGATGGAATGATAGATGAGTGATCTACACTGGGATGCTCATTTCCGTTCGGGGAGAATGGGGACGATGACGACGATGGAGCTCTGGAAGCGAAAGATAAAGTTTTCAGTTATTGCAATAAAATCAAAGCGTTACCAATTTATAAATCAAAATGATTTTTGTCCACTCAAATCCCATTTCGAATCATTCCGAGATCATTTTGATCATGATCACATGTCTTTTAAAATGCCAGACCAGACAATGATGCTATATACTATTTTACTCCCAATTTGATTTTGATTTCATATCCTCCCACAAGATAACAAAGTAATATTTATTGGAAACGAGCAATATGTCCATCATTGTTGGCAGTCACAATTCGCATTGCACCATTACAAGGACTAAGGGCCTAATATCGCATCACATTATACTACCCTGTTATCATCTCGATTTCCCATATCCTTTCATATTTAAAGAAAGTTCAATATATAGTCAGTTCTCAGTTTGTAATCGATATACTAAACTTTCTCCTTTAGGCCCCCCTGGAGTGCGATCAATAACATCCATTTCATATCTGTCTTTATCTTTATTTCCAATATTTCATGTTGGGTAAAGAAAATCTTCAAATGTTAGTTTTTGCCAGTTTCCTCCTGTCAATCTCTTCATTCCTTTCCTGTTATTTCATTTCATCGATGGAAGCTGATCATATACTCATCATTCCCAACCCCGAACAAACTCCCAACCTATTTCCTATATGTATTGATAGTGCATCTGCTCGCGTTTTCTCCTTTGTCCACTGCAGGAACTGATGTTGCTCAAATTAATAAATATTTCCTTGTCAGCCTAGCATAAAAGGATAATCGAATGGTAGCCTGATTCTAATCACAAGCTCTTCTTCTGAAGATGAATCGGTAGTTTTCGTCGATTGTTAAGAGCGAGCTTGGGCATTGATTGTGGGGATCTGCCAGGAATTTTCATCTCATCTTTCATCTTTTCCACCGAACAAAGAGTTAGATAGTTATTGATGATCCCACTCTTTGATGTTTATAAGAAAGGGAGTTTTTGATTGAACCCACACAACCCTGCCGATCGATTCCTTTGGTACAAGAACATTTACTTAGAGATGGAGTAAAAATAGGACTGGGGGGCCCTTTCTACTCCCACTTACGATATTTTCCTTTGTTCTTCTTTACTTAAAGAAAATAATGCTCAACTTCTTAAATGGACCAAAGGGTTTACTTTCTCTAACACGGGATTTTTTTCTCAAAGCGTGGAACATAACTTCCTTGCCACTATTCCTAAGGAAATACCATATCCTTGCTATTTCCCCTATGGAGGCATACATAGGTAGTTACTAACGAGCATGTAGCAGGACATGATGATGACAAAAGCCATCTTGTGCGCTGCTATGTGAATGGGGGGAGTTCCCTCCTCTACCTCTATCTTCATCTTTTTGTCCTTTCCTCAGAAAATTATATCAAAGGTTACCTTTCCCTCGGCCCCAAGTAATCTAATAATACCTAGACTAATGACACCGGAGGAGGAGAGGAGGTTGGAATATGAGCATATTGTATCCGGCATGAGGGCAGGCACAACCCAATTTCAGGATATTACTTAATTCCATTTTTTTAGTTTATTAAAATATAAAAATGAAGAGGGATATAACCAGAGCCCAAAGGGGAGGAAGCATAAACACAAAGGAAAACTGATTCTGATCTTACGCTTAACACATCCCACTATGCTTTCTCCTGCAACCTATTATAGCCATCTTGAGTCTGGTGGAGTGCCCTAAATCCAATTTCTGCTTCTTTTTTTTAGATTTCCACGAGATAAGTTTGTTTCTGTTTGCAAGCAGCCTCGGTTCTCACTAGGTTTCTATTAATTTTTTCTTATATTTGTTTCGCTCTATTCTACCTCGTAATCATTTTCACTTTTGTTCCGTGGGACCTCGTAATCCAATTTCGTTTCGAGGAAAGGAGAGCTGAATGGGACACGAGCCACATTAAGTAAAAACTTATTAATATGAGCTCAAACTCAAGCACAAGGAGGAAAAATTTATTTCTATTATATTCCCAGCTCCTTCATAATTTCTGTTTCAGCTTACTTTGTATTTCAAAAGGTGAGAAAAATTGAGCCAGTGTTTCTCCTTTCTCCTTGCCTCAACTTGAAAATGATGCAATACATTTGCCGGTTTTGCTCTAGATATACCTAGCTGGCCCATTGCTTCCTTTCACTAATCTGTAAGCATGGACTTTCTCTGTCTGCTGGGCGGTGTCTCTTTTATTGAGAAAAAAATCCTTGTCCATTATTACATTTATTACATTAGCTGGTGTTGTATTGTCTGTCTGCCTGGGGAGGTTTTTTGTCTCGCCTTCGTCTGACATTTCCCCAAATCTACTATTGGATAGTTCCTTCAATACTGTATTTATCCGGGTTAACATTTTATGTCCGCCAGCTATTATATTTTATTACTGGGCCATCTTCCCCCATTACATTGTACTGTGGATTACAATTGTCATCTTCAGGATAGCCGATGGGAGTGTGTGGATTTCGAAAATTGCTCACGTAATAAGGACAAAGGAAATCGATAACATGTACTACGGCTCCAGTCTCTAGTCCCAAGTATCATAATCAGCCCGTAGCCAGAACAAGGCCGCACCATAAAATGGCCAGGCCACTACCACATGAATGGCTCTATGAAGTTCATATCGCAATTATATGGCGAATGCCCTGTTCCAGCATAAGCCAAAGCCAAACCAGCAGTTTCACTTTATCCTTTGTTGGGCTTGGCATCATATAATCAGAGACTGTATATGAGGACATGTCTAATCAAGCAGCTTCTCTGATCGTGAGCAATTTTAGTTCTGACATAAACTTACCTAAAAGTGGAGGATGTGGTAGATGTTGCGGGACTGCCACCGCTACTCGTTCTGCGGGTGGTCATCGTCAGCATTGTCATCGTGGTAACTTCCGTCGTAGCTCCTGGTTGCACAACTCTATCCTCCTGTTCAGTTGTAGCAAAGACGGCGGACGGGGCCTTCATTTCTCCGGCAGAAGAGAAAGGCGATTCTGAATGATGCCCACTTTCTCCGGAAATGTTGCTCAGGTTACTATTCGCACTTGTACTGCTACTTAGCATACACGGGGTAGAGCTTGGTGTGCAACTGCTTTCACTTTGAATATTCTGATGGTGCTGGAACGGAGGAAATGAACTGGAATTTGTTTCTGATGGGTACAAACCATTTGTTCCAAATGATGAAGATGGTGAAAATCGACTGAGGAGAAAGCGGGCAGCTCTCTCTGCCACCATTCGATTCCGACCTGCTTGCTCGATCAGATCCATAGCTTTGGGTGAGGGGGAGGAGGAGGATACTCCGGAAGATGAGGGGCAACTGAGTGGAAGCTTATCTGGAATGCATGCGACCGTTGTAGGGATCACCATTTGATTATTGTTGTATTGACTCTGATTACCACTATCACTGTTTGATGTACTTCCATTAATTTCTTTAATGGTTCCAGTTGTCACTGCCAATGTTGGAACCTGTTCGGAGGGGGAGTTATCGTTGCTGTTATTATTGTTTCCGGAGGGGCGGGACACGATCGTGGATCCTGGTGATGTATTGTTATTGTTTGGACTTGGGGGCGAGCAAATGGAATTTAGTTGTCCCCGAGCATGGAGATTAGCGAGGACTTGGCCCATCTCCGTTTCCAGCAGGGCGACCAGCACCTCATAGGTGTCCGTCATTTGGTCACTGTAAAGGAAATATATAAAATGGGTTTATTGCCAAATTAGGAATTATTCTCGTTCCAAACTGCTTCCGAATATCTTGGATCCCAAGTTTTTGTTTTTGGCTCAAGTACGGGATTAGTAATCTATTAAGAGTGCTCAGGAGCTAATTCACGGTAAGCTCAAAGACCCATATATCTGCCCAAGCAGGACCAAGAAAAATTCGCAAGTTTCATTTAATTTTGTTACCCATTCTTTCCAATAAATGTCACCCTCTCCAATACGAAGCTGCTCACCCAATGTGCTAATTTGGCCTGAACATGGAGAAAACACCTCCATCTGCCTACCTGGGCTTTGCTCACCATCTAATATTAATGGTGCCGGCTTTCCTAAGTGATTGCCTAACAACTTGCACTTTCTCCTTTCTCCCAAAAAGTTTCCTAGAAGCTACCAACATCGGACGGAATATATTTTTCAGCTGGACCACCAAGTCAGGTTGACCAGTCCAACAAAGGACAACCGCCGCATTTTTTTCTTACTAATATTTAATGTCATGCCATGTTATGGTCATGCTCACGTTACAATTTGCTCAAGGTACTTACTCAACCGTGACGTGACGTGACACCTATAGCCACTGTGGTGTGGTGGCGGCATGACATGTCCCAAAGCTACAATTTCTCAGGAATGTAGAAAAACGCCAGCCCTCAAAGCCTTTCAAATTATTAGTACATACTGAAATATACTTAAACCAAGATATAGATCTGCCATTCTTATCATTTATCAAATCATTCGATATTGGATGTTGATAAGAAGGGGAATTAGGGAGGTAAGTTCTTCGCAATATTTTTTGTTTCGTATTTTCAACTTCCATTCTCCATACTTCTTGGAGCATGACGATTGGAGGGTGAACGGATCACGTTCCCGTCGTAACCCATGTCATGCCAGCCACAAAACAACTCAACCGTGCCGGTGCTGTATAGACAATGGGCTGAACGGACTCAGCAAAGGAGACCTCTCCCACTAGCGCAGCGCAAGAACCTGACCTCACTTGAACGATATTAATGGCATCATCAAGGTGGGACAAAAAAAGAGGCCGAGAGCCATTAATCAATTTTGATGTTCTCTTTCCCTCGACATTGTTTGTGGTAAGGCTACTCCTAAAAACATTTTGTTTGCGTCGGGATTCGTGAAGTAGGCAAGGTAATTTTCCAAGTTCCGTTGAACACGGGCCAATATTATTTCCGGGATTATTTATTACACGGAGGTGGCGAACAAATAAGCACATCAAAATTAATCGGTGTGGTGGGGCCGGGTAAGATTAGCTGAATTGAATTTATTGCTGGAATGAGGGAGAGGATTATCGTTATCAAGTTCTTGGTGATCGAAATTAATGAGAACTGTTTGTTATCCAGGAATGATGGTAAGGATCATAAAGGAGGGAAATGACAGGAGTGCCAATGAGGGGAACCATAATGGCTGTCGGAAATGATCTACTTGCTGATCATTTTGCAACGAAATT
Source organism: Pseudosinella alba (assembly GCA_034700485.1). Lineage (NCBI taxonomy): Eukaryota > Metazoa > Arthropoda > Collembola > Entomobryomorpha > Entomobryidae > Pseudosinella > Pseudosinella alba. The sequence goes on along the minus strand of JAQIXQ010001477.1, from coordinate 1,296 downwards.
ATTTCTCCGTGGAGAGTTGACATGATTACGATCGTGATCCGGGTGGGCTAAATTGCTCGAAATCGAAAGGAGACGTAATCTATGACTTCAGTTATCATAAGTAGGAAGTGAAGGTATATTTATGACTGCGACATATTGGCACGATATGAAATGGCCAGCAATGGGTCACCAATCACCACTTGGTAATAACAATAAAACGTCGACGTGGGGAACAAATTGGATGGTCATCATAATTAAAGGAGCTCTATAAATATGAAAATGTGAGGATGATGCAGTTTTGGAAAGAGTTTTCTTACCTATATCTTAGTGCCAACTGGAGTGCCACATTGTTACTCTCATATTTCCCCAATAGCTCAGTCAACCTGTCGGCGTGACCCTTGGCATCCTCCAGATTCAGGGTGAGGACATCGTTCTGACTCCTCAAGTGATCAATCCTACTATTCAGCCTGTCCACCTCGATTTCCACCTCCCTAACACCTTCCCCATTCAAGGGAGATCCTTGAACAACCAGCCTATGCTCGATTTCTCTGACCGAGCTTTGGATCGTCCAGGGATGAACCAAGTGTTCCACGACCTTGGTGGAACAATCAGGTCCCAATAGCATGAGGTCCAGACCTGAGATTCCACTTTGGGATAAGTGATGTTGTTGATGATGCCTTGATACATCCCCCGTCTCTCTTTCTCCTTCCCTTGCCAAGGTGCTGACAGCATCGTTACCATTCTCATTATCATGCCTGTTTCCATTCCTCTCCGGTGCATGGAATGATGATGTTGAATTTGCTGATTGAGCCACTTGTCCCATTTTATCTTTCGGCTCGATATGATATGGATGATTATGACTCTGACTGTTACCACTCTTATAGTTATGGTTGTACTGACGTTGCTCCCTTTCCCCAACCACTTTACTGTTATTATTCATTTGATGAGCTTCCTGAGAATTGATGTTCGATACTGATGATGTCTGGGAACTGAACATGTTTGATAAAGAAACAGAATTGGGACAGTTCCCAGCCATCTGCAACATTCCTTCAAAGCTTCCATTTCCATTATGACTGGAACGCATAAATGGAGATGGTGATGACGGAAAGGGTACTTTGTCTGGCCATGATCGGGACCCAGTTAGCTTTTGATATCCTTCGAAAGTACTCTCTGGAAGGGAGTTGCCCAAGTTGCCACTTGTGCCGTAATTCCCACGATCCTGTGGAATATGGTTATGGTGGGGAGCGATGGCTGGGGATGATGATGATTGCCTTCCCATGGCTAATAATTTGTTACTGTTATTGTTTATGTTGCTGT